>PVKB01005232.1:0-105176 GCA_004027205.1 Ctenodactylus gundi
AAGAAAAGAAAAAAAAAAAAAAAAAAAAAAAAAAAAAAAAAAAAAAAAAAAAAAAAAAAAAAAAACAAAAAAAAAACAAAAAAAAACATTTAAAATATTCAACCTCAATGAAAATAGAATCATCCAACAAAAGGAAAAACTCGAGCCAAGTCTACTTTCCACTTTCCTCCAGCCCTTCTTGACTCTGTCCACTTGCTTTAGGTTGTTCTTTAGACAAATAACCACTGTGAGCTTTCCTGGTTACAAAGTTTTAAGCAGAGAAAGGAGGGACATGATGACTCCTAGCGCATTTGGCCAGACCTTTAAAAAGAGGAATGAAAAGCAAGGAAAACAAGCCCCTGCACGAGTCCTGCTTGTTTGACGGCATGCTCCAGCGCTCTTCCAAAACCACACGGGTCTTTCAGTAATAAGCTTTTTTTTTTGGGGGGGGGGTTGGGTACCAAAACCTGTAACCAAAAGAATCAAGCCATTCTATAACAGACGCTGGCATCTTACCCGCATCCTCCCATTTCTGATTGCAGGCCCATCTTCCGCCAGTCTCAGCACATACAGGTCCATCTTATACTCTCTTCCTCCACGGATGCTGAATCCAAATCCTTTGGCTCCTTTCTCCATGTCCACGGTGAAGTAATCAAAATCCTGTTGGGGTGGGCAGAAAGTGGAATAGATAGTCATTCAGGATCAGGGAAGCCAAGCCTGTCCTTGGTCCTCTCCCTTCTGGACGCCAGCCTGATAAGGGCAGGAAGGAGTAGGCTGACCTTACAAGCAATGACAATGACAGCCACAATTTCAAAGGCGTGAGCAGGTCATTAGGTTACACGTCACTGAAAGAGCCATGGGGTGGCTCGCTGGCTTCGATCTTCATCAGATTATTGGATAAACACGGAATCACTAAATACGTGCCTGAATGACATCAACTTTCCTGAGTTTTCTCATTACGATGAACACTGTACCAGTTCTCTCTCTCCCTCCCTCCTTTTCTCTCTCTGTGTAAAGAATAGAATTTGTTAAACAGGAAAGTGAAATTTAATGAGATCTGCCTATCTCACTTATAGAGACTACTGAATATCAACTTGGAGAGAACAAACCCAATTTCTTCTTTTCTGAAAATGTAGCCTGACCTGGGTTTCCTTATCTCCACTGTTCTTTAACTCCTTAAGATTAAAGGCAGTTTTCAATCATAAGCACACATAAAGCCATCTGATAGAATTGACATTGTACTTAATTTGGGTCAAACAGTGAATATTTACAAGGTACTAAGCTTTTGTTGAAACATCTCTTTTAAATGTTGCATCTTCAATCTGCTTGATAAGTGAGCCCCTCTGTTGAGGAAACTGAAACTCAGGAAGATTAAGGAAGTCTAACATCAGCAAGGAGCTGCAACTGCATCCCTGGTTGTGTACACAGGGCCCTGGTGGTTGTTGCGCAAGGTACACACGAGATGATGAAGCCAGGCCTGGTTTACTCTGGGCACAGAGGCTTCCCCTGGAGATAAGGGACCATGAAAATTATTATAGACCTAAAATACTTCCATTGGTGTGGCATACCAAATCTTTTGCATTAGCAGTACTTGAGTCCTAAATAAGAGCCCCTTCCCTTCCCTCCCCTCCCCTTCCTTTCCCTTCCCTCTCTTCCCCTCCCCTCCCCTCCCCTCCCTTCCCCTTCCCTTCCCTTCCCTCTCTTCCCTCTCCTCCCCTCTATCCCCTCCCCTCCCCTTTCTGGTGCATGGTATCAAATCCAGGGCTTGGCACATGTTAGGCAAACTCTCCATTACTGAGTTACATTCTTAGTACTAAGTGCATTTTTAAAATTCCCACAAGGCACTGTGCTGGAAGTTAGATACTTAAAATCAGCAAGGCTTAGTTCCCTCTTGTACTACCTATCTACTACCTAGGGACTGATAGACTGTTGTGCTTTATTCTGAGACTGAATTATTTATTCAATGCAGTTTTAGGACACAGGTGTTACCCTAACGAAATCAGGAGGCTGTCTGTCCCAGCAGGGTGTCCTCTGCCCTGCTCCTTTCTACGTCATTCCTTGTGCTTCTGGAAGTCTTGGTCTGGCTGCCGTGTTTTTGGGCTGAGGTACCTGGGGCTGCCTGTAGTCCGACAGAGGGAACTGCCTGGCGTCGGGCGAGTGCTGTCTGTAGTCCAGAAGGGGAGGCTGCCTGTAGTCCAAGGGTGGGGGCTGCTGATGGTCCCCTCCTGGGGGCTGCCTGTAGTCCAGCGGGGGTTGCCGGTAGTCCGTGAACGGAGGCTGTCGGATGTCTGGCTTCACATCTTGCCTTGCTTTTACTTCTGATCTGTAGCTAAATAAATGGCAAAGGAATTTGCTTTGGTTAACTCAGCACGCCAAGGAGACTAGGCATGGTCCACCAGTGACGGCGTGTGGGGCCACTCTTTCCGATGGTCTTACGCACTTTCAGGATTGTGAAAACACTAATTAATTAAAAATCTTTGACAAAGGCCTTATTGTAAACTTTTCCCTTCATTCTTGAGAAATCAAGGTAATGATGATGGTATAAGCAGAATCTTGGGCAAGAGAGCTGATTCTTCTTTTACTTTGGCTATTTAAAAGTTGTACAATCACAGGAAATCTAAGGAGTTAAACGTTAAACAATTATATACCCCCCAATACTCATCTGTCTTCACAACAGATAACCAATTCTTTTATCCCTTCTCTCTCATTTTCCTAAATACACACACACACACACACACACACACACACACACACACACACACCTCAGCAGACTGTTCATTATCTTGTGAAAACACATCTGAAATGATTTCTAAATACTTTAAAACTATATAATTAAAGGCTGTGTTAACCTGCTCCTTTAGGTCTTTTTTTTTTTTTTTTTTACTATTTTAGAGGTTAGTGGAGGGATAATAAGGTATAATCATCAAGTAGAAAGTCATCTGAAATCCAAACCATATTAAACAGAAGCTTAAATACTAGGTTCTAGCCACCAGGAGTGGTAGCAAACACTATTGTGGTCATGAGGTAGAAGGAAAGACAAAAATGTTTTTGCTCGACATTCACCTCCTGTTTCTTTTAGACATTAGTCACTAATCAGCAGAGACCAGAACTGGTAGTTTGGCACTCTTTCCCCAACCCAAGCTGCTCTAAACTCAGGGGTCCCCTAGTTCCCAGAGGGGCTCAAACACACAAGCAGCTAGTACCGGCCATTATGGAACGACTGATCCAATAAACTGAAAAGCCACCAATATGATATAGAAAAATCTTCTCATTCTGTATTTCGTTGCCTATTACTATGACAACAAACTATAATGAGCTCCCTAGGGCTGCAGGTAGATTAAAAGATAAAATATATAGTATTTTTATGTGATAACAATTTCATCTAAGATTAATATGAAGGACATGAGGAATGAAAAAATATTTAGCACCAGGGAAAAGCTTAAGTGTTTCAGGGAAAAAAAGGTTCAAAACAAGGAGAGTTTTTATCTCTAAGGCTAGTAGTTTCTTTACTGGCTTATGGTCTCATTAACGTTGATGAAATATTTTTCAAAAGAGCTCAATTGAACAAATCTGATATCTGGTGAGGCCACAATGGAAGTACAGCTGCAATAGGTGTGCATACCTGGGATCCTTGGAAGGTGCTAGCAGTGTAGCTATTATAATCAACCTCTTTTACATAAGTCCCATTGGTTACTTAATCCTGCAGAGGGGAGACTTTTTCACGATTTGCACAATTCTGGCTCTCTCTATTCCTCAGTGGTCCACTCACCTACTGAGACTGTGTGTGCTGAGAACAGAATGATCTCAAACATGCTGTAAGATGTTTAGCTATGCAAATGCCTGCACCAAACAAAAGGGACTGAACTGGGTGACATTTGCCAGAGTGTGTGGCTCCTTTTTAGAAACAGCTTGCTAGGGGGTTTTGATGTCACTTTGTTTGAAGAAGCATAGTTGCCTTATTTTCATGATCTGTGTGGTACCAGTATGAAATTTCCATTATGTGCTCTGTTTCCAGCCAGATGTATCACAGGGAATAACAAGACAGAGTGAGATACAAGAATGTCCCAAACATTACATAGGTGACCAGAAGTTGAAAGAGATGAGACTCGTGACAGCTGTCTTTGAGGCCAGCAAACACTCAGGCATCATTCTGCACCACTGTCATGTGTCAAGGCGTGAACTGTACACTGAAGAAGTCTTTAACAAGGAAAATATTACCTCACTTTTCAAAGTATGCTACCTTGTTATGTTGGTTAGAATATATGAAGTATCTTATTTTAAGAGAAACTCAAGATTTTAAAAAAATAACCGGACTTAAAAGCTCCTTTTTTAATGAAAGAATGTCATCAGTATAATTATTTGTAAACTATGAATTCCATTGCCAAAGAGATGTTAGAGATGGCAATCCCAGGTTGTTCATGGTATTGCTAATTCTAGCAAGTTCTTATGGTATGAAAAAGTTCTAGGACTAAGAAACACCATGTAAGTGAGATTCCACATCTTGTGGGGCCTTCAAGAATGCCTCCCACGCTGGACCAGGTGGTGCAGATCTGTAATCTTAGCACTGTGGGAATCAGAGGCAAGGGTGATGGCAAATTTGAGTTCAGCCTGGTCAAGTGAGCACTTGGAAAGACCTTGTCTCTAAGTAAAAAATAAAATGGACTCGGGGTGCAGCTCAGAGTGAAGGCTCTGTGCTCAATCCTTGCACCTTCCACACACACATGCATGCGTGCACACACCCGTACACACAAATGCACATACAAGCACACTTAAAAGAATGGCCACCAGCATTAAGCATCTGGGGTTCAAGGTCTGTGGAAGAAGTTAACTTCCAATGCTCTTCCACCATCCTTGCTATTTTAATTCACAGGAACTCTGCCATTTACACTTAATTTTGGAATATATTCCATAATAGCTCTTGTTTTGTTTCCAACAAAGTCATATCCTTGAGTATTATTTTACTGATGTTCATTTTAAAATTACTTTGTTTTTCTTAAGCACAGACCAAAGAGATGGCAAGGGACAGAGAGATGATGCAAGTGTACAGTGTGTTGTGGGAAGTTCATCCAGGAGTAAATAATACAGGATAAAATATCATTTAATCTAACTCATAAAGCTGAACTTTGTGAGCAGATTGTGATTTTAGTTTATCCTGCCTCAACACAGTTTGCCATTGAAACGGGTACCCTGAGGACAAATGCACTTGGCATATGACTGATCTTGGAGACAACACTGCTCTGATCCAGAAAAAGGCAGAACTTCACCTTGGATCCCATGAGCATCTTTAACTGCAGCTACCGAGAGGTTTCTGGTATCAATTAGATGACTGAATCTTTTCACTTCTATGCACATTGTCAGCTATGACTAACAATCAGCATTTAGCCAGGAAACCTGAACACTGGCCTCAAAAAGGCCTTAGAAATGGAATGGTTATCTCCCAGGCTGTCGATGTTGCTGAAGCAAAATATATGAGAACTTTAGGTAAGTATACTGTTGATGTATGTAACTTTGGATCGGATCAAGCTGTTAATCTGCGTTAGGAAACATTTTATCCTGTAGTCATGACCAAAAAAACCCCCAAGCCCTCCAAAACAAAACAAAAAAAACCCTTTAAAGACCAATGCTTCTACGTTAGGGACTAAAAAGTCCCAGTAATCAGCTTGTAGCACATAGGATCCAGTGATGGCTTTATGGAACCGTTGTCCCCACAGAGCACCACACTCTCACAATCTGACCTTTACAAGAAGGGAACTTTCCTGGAGACATGGAGATCAACGGCAGAGACGCAGAACTGACTAGCTGTAGAGCATGCTAAGGAGGGGATGAGAGGATCACCTGCTCAGGGAGGGTGTCTGCCTCTGCAGGGAGAAGATGCAATGTGGCTGCAAGATGAATCAACAGCGGGAAAATCAAGGAGAGGAGGCTGAAGCTGGCTGCGGGACTGTGAGGTGCTTGAGTCCTTCCTCCTGGGTGAAGGCTGGATTCTTGGGAAGGCTGTGCAGTTGGTCCAAATAGCACACAGTGAAAGTGAACCCATCTGGGGCTTACTATGGAAGCAACCAGGACTTAAGGCTTCTTACGGGTTGTCAAATTTTTACCTCTGCATCATCTGCTTTATGGGACTCTTCTCTTCCCCAGCACAAACAGCTGAGGACAACCAGGCACTTAGTTTCCCCCAAAAGCACATGGGAGACTTCGAGTAGAAGGTGATTGATAGAAGCACCACCTGTGGCACAGGGACAACTGCTGCCTTGCCACAGTGTGACAGATGAAGCCAGAGAGTCGTGGGAATCGAAACCAGAGTCTCACTTCATCTTCACCAACCCAGGAGACGGGCTGGGAAGCAGAAGTTCAGGAAACACTGGAATCGCGGGCATGCCTGGGGAGGGGGAGGGGTACTCAGAGATGTCCCTGGGAGTTGCTCTGTCTTTTTCCAGCTAAAAATGGGGGAAACTATACGGCAGCATGTCTTGACCTGTGCCTCTACTGGCTCAACTCCACTCAGCTTCCTATTACACACAAGTCACTATGAGAGCACCGGGCCGTTTTTATACAGCTTTTTCTAGAGCTTCAAACTGTCTTAATCATACTAGTTCCTGGTTCCTGTGTGTGTAGAACAGAAGAGCCTCATCCTCCCACATTTCCCTTCCTCCATGCCAACACCAGGCTCCCTTCAGCCACTTTCGTGGACCAGGGGATGTCTACAGCCACCTCCTCACCAAATGCCCTGCTCTGCCCGGCCAGCCTCTAGCTACAGAGCACATAATGATGTCTTGACAAGAAAATCCCAAGATGTCCGTTGTCAGCTTCAACTGCACAGTGAATTTCCCCGTGTTAGATTTAAGTCTACAACTTATCCTCTCCCCCAGATCTCTTAGGTTTGAAGATTAGATGGTGGCAGTGCTATCCTAATCAGTGGGTTCGCCCACTGATGAGTTCCGTGGCTGAATGTGCTGTCAGGAAGTGGGGCCTGGGTAGAGGTGGGTCCCTGGGGTGTGAGCTGCAGCGGCGTCTTCATGCTCCCTGGCTCCTCTCTTTGTTCTCTGCTTCCTGCTGCCATCAGTCGAGTATCTTCCCTCCACCATGCTCTTTCTGCCTTGGAGCCAGCTGATCAGGGATTGAAACTGTGAGCCAAAATGAGCCTCTCTTCCTTTAAGTTGTAGGTGGGTGCTGAGGATTTTGTCCCAGTAACAGGGTTGTGGCTAAGACACCTCTACATGTAAGACAAAGATCAAAACCTGTAACATGCTTACTGTCCTCTTGAGAGTTGGGCAGGGCTGTACTCATTGGCCCCCTCTCAAACACTGGCCTCCTCTTCTACTGCCGTGACCTTGGCCTTGCCCTTGGTGCCCTTACTTGCATCCTTCCAGAGGGCTTTTGCGTATGCTGCTCACTCTGGACTCTTCTTAATGACTTCTGCAGCTAGTTAGCCAGTGCCCATCCACAATTGCTCAGCATCTCTCCAGGAAAGATTCTCCCATTGCAAAAGTTATAGTTTACCCACATACTCAACATACACACATTCCCAAACATTACACAGGGTGCCATATGGTAATTTTTACTCGATGGAAATCTTTCTTTCTGCCTGTGTCCTGCATGATTCCCAGACATTCCCTCGTCCACCTCCCTTACCTCTCAAGAGTCAGAAAAGTCAGAGGAAACTTTACCTATTTTCATGTCCTTGCAGTTGAAGTGGCTGAGGAGGAGGAGGTGGCTGGGCAGCTGGGCTGTTGGGGGTGGCTGGGCTTGGCTGGGCCAGAGGGCTCTGCTGGGCCACAGGGCTGTGCTGCTGGGCCATGGGGCTGTGCTTCTCTGAGCTGGGGGCCGAGGCAGGGCTGTTGAGCTCTGTGGTGGGGAATCAAAGCAGCAGACGTGGTCAGGTTGGCATCTGATCAGGGGAAAGAGGTGACCCGCAGCGGTGGTGACGCTTTGCCTCCTCAGATGACTCAAGGCTTTCTTTGATCATTTCAATTTCTGTTAGGTATTTAAATAGCAGGTTAAATATATCAAGGTCTAGACTGATCTTGGAATGAGTATTCTTTTATTATTAATTATTAATTTATCATTAATTATAATTACAGATTGAGGTTATGAATAGACTTTCTTATTTTGTCAGAAGACTACCAAAATCAAACCAAAACAAAGACCCAACTAACTAACAGAAAAATACAAGGCAAACACACAAAAAGACAAGCAAGCAAACAAGTCTTATTGAAGCTAGGAAAAACCAATTCAGAGCTCTAAAACCTATCCTATTTTTCCAACACTGCTTGCTGAAGGAAAATATTTTAGCTACTAGTGTTTTGACTGTAATGAGAAATCTTAATAGTCTTTCAGAGTGTGGGCAAAGAGCGAAACAAGGTAGCAGATGTGTTTACGACCTCCTCTCTAGTCCCTTTTCAGTCGTACTGCCTAACAGCCACAGTTCTCTAGAAAGGAATAGAACATTGGACACTGGAAGACTGATGAAGCTCCTTTTTACCAAAGCTTCTTCTTGGCTTCTTTACCTCTAAGAACACCAGATTTTCAACTGAGATCATCTCTGTGTATTAGAATAAGGCCAGGAAAAACACATTTATGACTGAGAAGACTGAGAAGCACATGGGGATTTTCCTCCCAGGGAGAAAACACAAATGCAGTCCCCCAGTTCCACAAATTATGCAGCCGAGGTTCCCAAATTTGGGGAAATTGCAGAGGTGAGCACAACGGAAGTACTGTGGCCAACTCTGCCCTAGAAAAGCCACCTTCATGTAGATAAATGTACATCAGATTTTTTTGTAAGTAGTCTCAATTACAGTTTATTACAGTTTCATTATTTTATACATACTGGTATCTGTAGAACAGGTTAAAAAAACTCACAACCACTGTCTTCCTCAGAGAAGTGATCTATTAACATTCCATTATAAACTACTCTTCTCTTCCTTCTCTCTTCTTCTTTTCTTGTAGCCCAAGTATTTTTCCATTCCTCTCCATTTTTATTAAGGTTCTGGGAAGTCTTGCCATTTGGGATCAGATAATTCCTTACAGTAGGGGGTTGTTTTGGGCTTGATGGAGTGTTTGGCCACATCTTTGGCCTCTATCAACCACATGAAAGTTGCATCCTCACCCCAGTCATTACAGTCAAAATGTCTCTCGGTGTCACACTAGGGGGGCAAAAGCCCCAGCAGGTAACCACTGTTTTACACTTAGAGTCAGGTGGCTCTTTAGCCACTTGCTGCTGTCCACGTTTTGTTAGATAGTCTTGAGACAGAACAGGGAGGAGGAGAAAAGTGAAACAGAAGGTGTCAACTAAGTAAGCCTACCAGCCTCTGCGTGGGACACCATGGTTCAGTCACCAGTGATCCCCAGGGACCAAATCCTTCAATGTCATTAATGAGCCAGGAACCACAGACCCATAATGAACACACACATCCCAGGGAACTGGTCCTCAGACCTGCGTGGTGCCCTTGGGGTGGCTATGTGCTGTGAAGTCTCCGCTCTGCAGGCCTCTGGGGGGAGACTCTGTACAGAGGAACCCGAAAGACAAGAGGGAATTTTACATTCTTATCAGATGCACCATTTCCTAAATGAGCTCTTTGTAGGCCACAAAACAGTCCTCAAGCTTTTCAAAATCAACGTGACTTTGAAGAATCCTCTGGAGATTAACCATTAACATGAATTGAATTTTTGTTTTCTTTTCTCTCTCTTTTTTCAAGTTTGTTAACTATCAGCTCTGTTGAATGAGTTTCTGGCTTAATATTACCATTAAAAGCAGCACTTCAGACACCCAGGGAATGACGGGATATCTATCCTCCAGACCAGAGAATGATGTGTTATCTACCCTCCAGACCAAGGAATGATGGGAGACCCACCCTCCGGACCAGGGAATGACCAGGGATATCCAGTATCTTGGGGCCACATTCATGAGTCAGTGATGCTATATGGCTGATTTCTTTTCTCTTGTGGTACTAGGGATTGATCCCAGGCCCTTCACACTGAGCTATTCGCTAGCTCATTTTCATCTTTGATTTTCTCAGACAGAGTCTTGCTAAGTCACTAAGTTACCCAGGCTGCCACAGCCTCCCAGAGGACTGAGATGACAGGCCTGTGTCACCAGCTCGGCAACAAGGCTTGATTTCTGAATGAAACTGCCTGTGAGTGAACAGGATGTGGGGTTCAGCTGCATGTGCATTTGTGCACAAGTGGAAACAGCTATCAACCTATGACTTGGTGGGTACCACACCCCTGGAAGGCAGGCCAGGAGCCCCCAGTGGGTGTGTCCATGCATCTGGCGTCTCCCTGGAAGGCCAGCTCGGGCACTCACCCTCCTGAGGAATGATGCGAAGGGTGACACTAAGACCCGCATCCTTGATGAGCTTCACGATGTCAGCGTGAGGCATGCTGATGATGCACTGGCCGTTCACTGCTAAGATCCGGTCTCCCACTTTTAGTTTTGCACAGCGATCTGCAGGACTCCCATCAATGATGCGTCCGATTTTATGGGGCACAGCTAAAAAAACCCCAACAGAAATAGGAATCAGGGACATCACCAAGGCACGGTCTCACTTCCAGTCCCAGCCCAGGGGAAACAACGCCACGTCAGAACGCCTTCCTTTGTCAGTCTATTCGCCTTTTGGAATCAGAATCATTGCAACCAGATGCAGTCTGGGGCATACTGCTGAGACCAGAGTTTCTAAATTCAAGTCCTTGGCAGTGACAGACCAATTCCAAACACACAGACCCGAGCTGCTCAAACGTCGGGGTACATCACACAATCCCCCTAGGTGGAGTGCAACTATGTGGGCCTAATCCTAGACCATCTGCCTCTGAGAGCCAAGGACCATGGATTAGGAGGGTCATGGGGACATCCTGGCACACAGGAGTGTCAGGTGGGAAATGCTATGACTGCGGGGCTTGCACTCCAGTGATAAGGCTAGAGTTTCAGAAACGTGACATACACGTCAAGAGTTGCATTTGTATCCCTTTCTTTTTTACTGAAAGGAGAAAAAGGTCAAATAAATACTTGTTAATTTGGACAGTATCCACCTGGTGAGGCAGTTACGGCCCACTTCCCACTAATCTAAGCTTCATTTTCAAGGGTGGTGTGCTTTCAGTTTTGTCTGTTCTTTCTTACTGACTCCAGCACGTAGCCCTGGGGACTTGTCACACCCATGCCACAGTGTGCTGCATCTAATTTGAGAGGCCTCAGATGGTAAGACATGGCTTTGAGTACCAGTGGTAAGGCAAAATCAAAAAGGGAAAATCTGCCACTTAAAAAGTGATCTTCCACTCATTGTACAATGTTCTTTGATTTTTGAGGTATTAAAATACATTCTAATGTTGTAAAATGAGCGAAGTCTGATAGCCCAAGCCTGTATTCCCAGTATTCTGGGAGGCAGAGGCAGGAAGATAGCAAGCTTGTACCCAGCCCAGGCAATTTGCCAACTTAGTGAGACTCAATGATGACATCAAAACTACGATATGGGTTGGGGATGCAGCTCAGTGCAAAGGCTGTCAGCATAAAAAATGCATGTAATATGTTATATGACTTTCAAACAATGAATATTTGCTTTTTTCATTATTGAATCAAATGTGTAGATGAAGCCAGGTTCATGGTAATTTAAGTTTTCTTATCAGGTAGATTTCTAGTCAGTTTACATGGCTGGGCATCTACCAAGGGAACTACATCTGGGGTCATACAACCATGGTACACAGTGTGCCTGTTAAGGTCTCTCAAGGAGCTTACAATCTAGAAACCTGCCCCTTTCTGTTCTCTACTCCAGGCAGCCAACCCCCAGCAGGGACATCACCTCTCAGTGACTGTTGATGCTCATGCTGGGGGAATCAAGTGCTCCTTTATTCTGCAGAAATAGGGAAAGACACGATCTAAGACTTTCTATGATCTGCCTGTGCTCCAACGATGTCTACTGCTTCAACTCTCAAATTTGCACTTGTACTACAGTGAAAGGCAGAGCATCAGTTAATAACCATGACATGGATGGACAATCAGAGCTAATGACCCAGTTCCTTGTTTACTCTCTTACTGTGAAAGGTAATAGATAGCAAAGGAAAATATTGGCTGAGCCCAAGTCCCTGAAGTAGCACTTTGGATGCTGGAAGCTCATATGCATTTTTATTTACCATAGTAAAATTAAGAAGTAAGAATATCTTACTTAGAGAATCCTCACGATCATCCTACAGTCTGAGAACAATCTATTTCTCAAGTAGGAATGTCATGAAACAAATTTTTGAAAAAGATAATGCAGCTATTATGAGGAGTTTGGGCTTTGGCCATTAGGAGAGTAAACTTCTCCATTTGTTTGTGCCTCTGTTCATGTGCAGTTGTGTTCTGGGGTGGTCCACAATGATTTGGGATCCCCACCCATGGTATGCATAGTTTTGCCTGTTCCGTGATCTCTGGAAAGTGACCTAACCTTTTAGATATTTTTCTTTATTAAAATCGGGATAGTAAAATATTTGCTCCCATGGGGTGATTGTGAGAATGAAATACAAGTAGGTAGTTGTTAGAACAGTGCCTAGTACGTAAGTACTGATTTGTAAGCATTAAATGCCATTTTTATTACTATTATCTCTTAAACAATTCTGACATCCCTGCTGTGTTGTGTGTATGCACACTTGTATATCTATTGTACCAACACAGTTTCTTCCCATGGGGGATAAACCTGAAATACTCCTAACCCTGACAGAACCTGACTTACTAAAGGATCATAAAAAGCATTATCCTCTAAGCATTTCACAGGGAAACAGCTTCATTTAGGAGAGACATGTGTTTCATGAATTTAGAGAAACACTGGATGAAGCCTAAAGGTCTTTTCTTGTTTTGACACACACACAAAAATGTTGCAGATCTTTGTAGGACAATTCCAACTTGTAAGTAAAAGTTTGCGATTTGAAGGGAAAATCAACATAATAGGCCAGATCTCTCAATTATTTACATGTTTATCGAGAGCTGCTAACACTTTCTCTTCCTACCATCTCTTACACACACTGTCCTTCCATGAACCACTTAAAAGACACACCTGCCATAGTTCTGGAAATTAACATATCATAGCTTCTTACTATTATTTTATTGTTAAGCTCACAAAATTGTGTGTGCATGTGTTTGTGTGTGTGTGTGTGTGTGTGCGCGTGTGTGTGTGCGTGTGTGTGTGCGTGTGTGTGTGTGAAGTTCAAATTTTAAAGCATTAGGGTTTGTGCCCAAGATACTCTAAGTGACCCTCAGGAATGTGGGAGAGCAGTGGCACGAATAAGCCAGAACAGCTGATCACCTAGATGCCATTAGCTTGTGTTTTGAAGTATATTTTTAAATTTTATTTCAAATGTCAATGTTTCTAATACCCAAATAAATACTTTAGGCAAAGAAACTGTCCTGAGATGTGAAGTCCTAACTATGCAGACCCTGACGACTGTCCCTTTTTCCTCCTCTCTGTCAAAGACACATGCAGCCAAGGACCCACTTAAGCTAAATCCTCGGCTTCTTTCTCCCAGCACCACAGTCACTAGGACAGTGTTTCCACTGGCTTGGGGCAGGCTGTGGTCACAAGTGAAAACACCAGGTGCTCACAGAGCACGCGGCAGGTCAGAGATCGGAGATGGCAAAGTCCAAAGAGGCAGAGAGGTACACTCCCCAGGAGCCATTTGAGGGAGCTGTAAAAGTATCATAATCACATTTATTTTACTGTTAGGAAAACAAGCATCAAAGCTAGTATTCAAGCTCCTGCCTGTGCCTTCAAATTTTGGAGTTACTTTCTTTTTTTTTCTCTAGGAGAGGGTAACAGAAGTTTGACTGAGGAGAGCGAGGGAGCCAGTTTAAGAAGGGTTCCTCCTGGAGCTATCAAGACAAACCAGCCCTTCACAGCACACAGAGTCATTGGCTTATTACACTCTTAGTTCCAAGGCTATTACAAACTTCTTGGAGTAGTTACAACCAAAACTAAAAGGATAAAAGCCAAAATAAGAGAGAGAAAATGAGATGAGCTCTTCTGGTAGCCACTTGGAACGACTGAGTGGCTTACGTAAATATGAGGAACACACAACTTTGAAAATGTGTGCTCAGGAAGTGCCTGACACAGTTTTAGTACCAATGTTTTCTGTTGGCACCTACTTTAATACAAACAGTCCTAGAAGCTCTTGGAGGTGGCTGCGGCCTTACCTTTTCTTCCCACCATGCTCCTTTCCCTACATTTTTAGGTACATCCAGTGCTAATGTACAAAAAACCCTTGACAACGGGTATGCCTGGCGAGGGGGCTCTGTGGGAATGAGATGCAGCCACATTTGCTCAGAGATCAGGTCTAAAGAGTCTATGACCCAAACCCTTTTTGTGCAACGCTAATGGAATTACAGAGCAAGGAAGAGGCCCTGACCTTGGTTTCTATTATTGGGATGAATGGCACTGAAAAATTCTTGGAGAATTGATGACTAAGGTAGCTGCCAGAGAGCCATTGACTGAGGTGGCCTGGCTCGTGGACATCATCGCTCAGGCAGCTCTGTAAATCCAGTCTTTGGGTCAGTCTTCTTGACACAGTGTGCTTAGGATACACAGATATCTGGGAAGTCACAATACGTCATTTGGCTTTGGACATACTGACATTTGGAGAAGAGAAAATATGTCGCTAGTTAGAAATGTTAATTGAAAAATCATAACTTATGGAAAAAGAAACCCATCTTTTCTACCCATCATTAATTCTTTTTGGGGTACAGCATTACACTTATAATGAATTATGTTTTTTATCTTTTCCTATAGAGAACCGACTCTTTTTGGCATTGCTCAAACACACTCATTTTGGGGGAAACATCCAGAGGTGAAAAACCACACTGGATGGACTGTAAACTAGAAAGACCTAGGTTCCCAGGGTCCCCAGCTACATCACTGGCATAGGAGGCAATCACCCCCGTATTGCTTTGGTCTCTCCCAGGACCTTTGTATGGCCCATACAGCTCCTCAGCTACTGGCCAAAGGGGAATGATGTAGCCAACAGACTCTGTTGAGGTCTACCTTAGGTCAGTCCCCAACAAAAAGGGAGGGAAGTTACCTGGAAGCCTTATTTTCATGATGGAGTTATTATGAAATCCTGAAAGGAGGGCCTATTAGATTCCTCTCCCACTCCTTTTTTTTTCATTATCTCCTGTGTCCCTGAAAAGCAGGTGATTCTTGTTTACATTGAATTACCTCCTTGCTAACAGATCCCATGGAAGCAGTGATATATGTGAAGGAAAGCATAAAACAGGGAGAGTAGATTTGACATCAATCATGTCAAACTTAGAAGTTCCTGAAATAAGAACTTCAAAGACAATCAATAGTGTAAACTCTAATTAGCTCACAATCCCATTAAGTTGCGAAGGTGAGACAACACATCATTAGCTTAAAGAGGGAGGGATGTTAGTTTGGGTTTAGAATCTCTGACCTGATATGAAAAGAAAAATATTTTTAATTGGATGATTCTAGTTATCTTTCTTTCAATAATCAGTGCAGATTACTTACTGTCTGCTTTTAAAATTGTGGGTTAAGGCATGAGGATCTATCAACCAAAACATATCTGTACAGCATCTTACTAATGGACACATTACCAGGCACAGTAGGGACGACAATGAGAAGCCAATACTCCGTATTTCCTCTCATGAAACTCAGTGTGGTTAGGGAGACCAGGGATAAGCACATAAACATATTTAAAGCAAATCTCTGGTAAAGGTTACACATAACAAGAGTAGAGTAATTACCAGCTCCACATGTGACTTCAGAGTGGTGTAGGAAATTAAAGTCATTCCGGAGAGGAAGGGCCACAGACGTCCCTAGCTCAGTGGTAATTCTCTTAGAGAAAAACTCATGACTTAATGGGGGAACTTAAGAGGATGGCTAGCAAATCTGGGAAGAGAGATGTCTCTGGAGTAAGGGAACATGGGAAGATTGTCACAAAGTGTTGCCACCTCTAATACATGCCGAAGACTTCTGATCATTATTATTATTTTTTTTGCCTTTGGCAACCCCAGTCTTGTATTAATCTTGCTTATTTTCCGTCTCTCCTTCCTAGAAGTCCAGATGTAGTGTATTCTGTTGTGAAAAATCCCTTCAGTGAGATGGTGTCCCTTTCTTGAATGTGTCACAGTGTCTTTTGAAAGTTTTTCCTGAGGGGGTCACCAGTGGGTGAAGACATGGGAGGAATAAACCCATGCGTTTTGTATTTTTAAGTTTCGTATGGTGAAAATTAAGGAAAAGCAGGCTGCATAACATGTTTTCTTCTTAAAGTCTGTAAAATTTAGCTTTTCAAAAATGAAAAAAAAGTCTTCCCTGAAATTCACAGCCAACTGATTTGCAACCTCCACCCCCCCCCCCCCCCAATTGAACAGCTGGTGTTTTAGGGACTGCATATTCAAAATGTGCACTTTCCCCGCCCCCAGCACCCATGACTCATGCTCTTGTGGTTTAGTTAATTTAGCTGCACTGCAGATAGCAAGAAGCAGATGGTAGACAGAAGAAGGGGAAGAGGGCCCATCACTGACCATTAGGGAACCTAGTGAACTCACCTTTGCAAGGTACAAAGGATCATATAGAAAACATTAACTGTGCATTAAGGAGAAAGAAACATTCCCCAGTCACACATTACCCCTATGCTTTTATCTCACACCAATAAAAAAATCCCCACAGGTAAATGCTGAGAATGAACTGGTAGTTGAAAAAAATCTCATTGCATCAGGAATTGTAATCAGCTGTAAATGAGTGGCCTATCCAGGAACAAAAGTCAGCATTAAAATAGTTTCATTGTTTGGAAAGACTGATGGGCCTGAGGACACAGAGTTGACTTCATGGACATGTGACCCAGGCAGCCACACACTTCCCCATCCTCAAAAGAGCCTGACAGCTAACTTCATGGCTGTCACCATCTTGAAATTCTTAACTTTTGAGTTAAGACTCTGCATTTCCCTTTTGTACTAGGTCCTGCAAATTATGTAATTGATCTTAAGTAGATATATTCATAATGTATTTTTTTGGTCACATCATACCATTGTATTTGGAGTCTGCAAAGGAATATGTAAATGAAAATATGGTATAGTTACCAAGAAAAACCACCAAAAGGTAGGTGGTGAGAGAGGACAAAAACCGGCCTTTCTCGCTTACAGCTGCCATGTTTATTCTGAGGCATGTCACTAGGAAAGGTGGTCCATGTCGACTCTGTGAAGTAAATTCCTAAACACCTTTGTTTCTAAGAATACAGCTCCATGTTAGAGTGTGTGTGCAGCATGTAAAAGGCCCTGGGTTTAAACTGCAGGACTCATAAATATAATGATTCAAAAGGTCTAAAGATACTTTGTTTTTCTTATTTCATTGTGAAAATCATTCTCATGTCATAGGTCACTCATTATTGGGTCATTTACAAAGCATATATTCTGTAGCTTTCTTTGAGTGGACATTAATATGTACCATATGTAAATAATATATACTTCAAGAAGTCCATGTGCTCTTTTGATATGATTTCTTCCTCATAACCTGACAAAGGGTATAGATATTAGGGTGCTAGGAACCAAGGAAATTTCAGAATACTCAGGATTCTGTCACCTGCAAGTGTATGAAGTATGAGTGACCAGAGAGAATGGAAAACCAATCCATTTATACACACTTAATCCTTTTTCATCTGTGGAGATATTTCTCTGTATATCCTTAGAAGTCTTTGTACTAATTTTTAGGTAGTTGGGGCATTCATTCTGACCTGTTTTAGCCTAAAATTGATGATAGAAAATCTGGCCCCACTGAGGCAAACCTCAATCCTGTTCAATATTTTCTTTCTTTCTTTCTTTCTTTCTTTCTTTCTTTCTTTCTTTCTTTTTTTTTTTGCCCAAAGATCTGGAAAATAACACACATTTCTATCACTCAGTAATACCAGAAATCTAGAATTTCCAGGCAAGGGTAGAAAGTGAAAAGCCATACTATTCTACTTGAGTAGTTTTGGTGAGTGAAACTGTATAGCTCTGAGTGAACTTTGCTAACCAAATAGGAATGATCCAGTAATAATAAAAATAAATTTTGAGAAGTTTTGGTATTAGAATGTGATAAACAGTTTCTTCCCTGCATAGCAGAAAGACAAATTGTTTCATATTTTACAAAAAATTAACAGTTGTAGGTTTGAGATACAGTATTGTCATGGTTTTAATCTGTCCACTAAAGTTTCTGAGCTGGAAATTTAGTTCCCAGAGGTATATTTATGGTGGTATTTGGAGGTGGGGTGTTTGGGAAATAATTAGGATGAAATAAAGGACTTGAGACTGGGGTGTACATAACGGAATGGGCAGCTTTAGAGGAAGAGGAAGAGGAAAAGAGTGGCTCAGGCCAGTAATTCCAGCACTCTAGGAGGTTGAGGCAGGAGGACTGCATGTTCAAGCCAAGCCTGAGTGACTGATCAACTAAGTGAGACCTCATCTCAAAAACCAGCCAGCCAGCCAGCCAGCCAGCCAGCCAGCCAACCAACCAACCAACCAACCAACCAACCAACCAACCAATTAACCAGCCAACCAACCAACCAGGGCTAGGGTTGTAGCTCAGTGCAAAGGCCCTGGGTTCAATCCCTAGTAGCAGAAGAAACAGGGAGTGAGTGAGAGCCCTGGATCGGCAATAACTCTCACTATTATGCCTTCCACCATGTCATCAGGCAACATAAAGGTCCTAACCAGATACAAACCACACGGCAGCACCATGCTCTTGGGCTTCCCAGCCTCCACGACTGCAAAGATTCCACACATGCTGTATTTTGTTACAGCAACAGAAAATGATCTAAAACAAGTATCATAGCACCATCCTAACCTTCTGATCTACCTTTCAAAGGGCTAGTGACTTACGTTCATGAACACAAACTTAGCCCTGAAAAACAAGTCCATTCTATTTATAATTTATGACACAGGGCTAGTCAAAACTGAGAAAATTGTTTAAAAATACAAAAATCACGCCAAAACATACAAAACACAAGGTAAACAGAATAACTCATTACTTTAAAATGACTGGGAATTTCACAAATGTAAACTATTTAATAGAATGTATGTATAAATTTAAAAATTATATACAACAAAAAGACTTATGATGAAAAGCCACTTTTTCCGGATCTAATACCCCCCATGTCATCTCCAGTTCTGGGATTCAGGGACAAACTTTTTAAATTTTTCAGCTGTCCAGGTTTCTGAAAATATTCCCATATGGCTATTTCTCAATTTCTTGGTATTAGCCAGTATCTACCCACTTCCTATTACGATAGGAACCTTGGCACTCTCACCCTGCCTCCAATTCTTTCTCTTCATTCCAGATAGATTCATTGCTATTTTTGGTTAAATCAATCATTATGGTTTATGGTTTTTACCATGTAAATCTTGCTGACTTGTGTTTTTGATTTTATTTCTTTGCTAAATCTCTCCTTCTCATGCCGAATGGAGGCCATATCTCATTTGTTGTCTCCGCAGTGGCTCAAGTCTCCTGTTTCAGTTCTCGGACAACCTTCCTCCCAGGGCAGCTCTGTTTCTGTCACCTCTGCTGTACAGTGTCATCCTGGAGAACCCTGATGCATTCCAAGGTGGCCTGTACATTTCCCTAGACTCTGCCTCATCTTTTTTGATTTCACATTTTCATTTCCTGGGAGCACATCCTGGAGTAGCTTTCTAAGAAACAATGTATGTGAGCAAATACATTTTTCAATTCCTGATGTTTTAAAATGTTTTCATTTTTACCTTATTAGGCTGAGTTCTAGCTTAGAACTTGGGGTTTATAAAATTCTACGCTAAAAATTTCCTCAGAAATTTGCAGGTATCTATTGTTTTCTACTATCCAGTGTTACTACAATTTGCTTTCCATAACCTTGGATTCTGCACCCGCAGGTTTAACCAAGAAGAGAACGAAAGATATTTGAAAACATTGCACCTGTACTGTTATGAATGGTTTGGATCTGGAGTGTCCCCCCAAAGCCTCATGTAATTGGATGTAGTGGACTACCTAGGGAGCCATGTGCTGTTGGGAGGTGGGGTCCGGCTGGAATGGGCGGATTGTTGGGGTTTGACCTGGAGGGACTGGTCAGCTTGCTGAGACCGGGGGGTGGAGTACCTAGGGCAGAGCTCTCAGGTGCGTTTGACTGACTTGTGGGCCAGGAAGTGAGAGAGGGACCCCCACCCTCAGTGGCTTGAACTAAATTAAGGAAAACACATTGTTACAGCTTCTTCCCGGGAGAGCTCTAGTGTAGCCTGAGTCTCCAGACACCGGTTTACTCCTTCTTCACTTGGTTCTGTCTGCAGTGGGGAGAGCAGCTCTCCGGCCTCCGCATGTGCTTTCGCCCCTGCCAGCTGCCCATGAATAGGCTGTGTGAGACCTGAAACGGTGAGCTAAAATAAATCTTTCCTCCCTTAAGTTGTGAATGTTGAGTATTTTGTCCCAGCAAAAACTAAGACATGCATTGAACAAAATTATTCTCCTAAATGATAAAACAAAAATTTATATTTACATTGTATGAACTATTATAATCGATTTAGAGATGATTTAAAATGTATGAAGGAATGTGCAGAGTTCATGTGCATACACTACACCACTTCATGTAAGTCATTATTCACGAATTTTGGTATGTATATAGGTCTCTGGAACCAAGTGCCCCCCACCCCTGAGTGCTGAGAAATAACTGTATTTAGTCTGAGCCTCGGGGGAGTTTTCTTCCTTGTATGTTAATGTACTTATTTTTACTTTTTTAATGTTTAAGATTATTCCTGTACTTCCTGGGCTCTGGAGCTTAGGAATACTGCATTTGGTGCGGTCAGTATAAAGATTTGTTTTCTTTAGTTGGTTTTGGGGACATCTATTATGCTACTTCTTCGATCACTTCTCTTGTGTTTCTCTGGTCTCTCTGCCACTCTTCCCAGTCCCTAGCTTCCTGAATCGGTTTGCTAGTTGTCCCTGCTTACCACCTTTCTCACATGTGCTGCTTCTTTGGGTCCTATTTCATGTAAGATTTCCTCTATCTTATATTTCTAATACTCCTATTAAAATTTTAACTTCAGTTAGAGTATTTTTACTTGCTAAGAACTCTTTAACTCTGTTCTTTTGAAAATAACATTCTGTTTCACTCATGCCCATGGCACTCTCTTAGATAAGATGGCGAAGACAGAGGGTCCTGGACTAAACAGGAAACATTCAATAACAAACATTTACAGCTCCCACGCTGGGGGGCTGAAAATCTGAGAGTGGCTGCCATCCTGGCTGGGCACTGTGTGCAGGCCCATTTCCTGGAGTGCAGGTGGCTGTGGCTACGGTTCCATTGCTTGTTCTCTGCAGAACTCAGGCTGAGCTTCAGTTGCTACTGGAACAGTATTGAGAGGCGGGTCCTTCAGGAGATGACCAGGCTCCGGAGAGGCTACCCACACGGAAGGGACTGACGTCGCTGTGAAAAGATGAGCGTGACCCTCTCTCCTGCCACGGAGGGTGCAGCAAGAAGGCTGCCAGACAGCACCTTGCCGTTGGATTTCCCACCTTCTGTAACGGAGGCAGCACGTTTCTGTTCATGAAAAATTACCCAGTCTGGGGTCTCAGACAGCTAACTACCATCTCCTCGTGTGCTGGAAAGAGAGAAAACGGATCTCTTCCTTTTATGAGGGTACTCAGTCCATCCCCAGGGCTCCATTTTCTAACTCAGTCTAAAATTATTTTGTCTCAGAGGCCCGTTTCCAAACACGATTACATTGGAAATGAGGGCTTCAGCATAGGGGTTTGGGGGAGACAAAAAGCCCAGAGTACCCTACCCACCTTTCATCTCTTTCAGGAACATAAAAATTGAAGATTTTTAGAAATTGATATTATTGTCTGAAATGCTTCTATTTCTTTTGGTTTTCTTTTGTCATTGTTATTTGTTCTTCTATTTTAAAAATAAAAATTCCACACTTGGTGGTCATTCTATTCGAAGTTTTTAAGTTCTGGCTCTCTGAGTACCTAAAGAAAAGAGAGAGTCTGTGTCACACGTATCTCTTTCTGCTTTACTCTGGCTTGCAAACTGAATTGCTTCCTTTTTTTAGCCTTTAAACTACCATACCTGCTGGGTCTGGTGGCATAGACCTGTCATCCCAGCACTCCGGGAGGCAAAGGCAGGGGGAGGATTCCATGTCTGAGCCCAGACTGGGCAGCTCAGCGACTTAGTGAGACCCTACCTCAAAACAAAAAACATAAAAAAAAAAAAAGGGAGCTGGAGAAAGAGCTCAGTGTGAACAGGCTTGATCTCCAGCTGCAAAATCAATCAACCAGCTTGCCCACATTAGTGCGGCCCTTTGCTTTTTATTCATCTTTTATCAGTACACTGGAATCTAAGAAATAGGAGAGGAGAATGCAAATTTTAATCAGTTGCTTGCAAACAATATTTTGATGCCCTATTAGAAGTTTGGTATCTCCTAAAAAACTATAAATAATTTATATACCTGAATTTTAAAAATCTTATCATCTCTTGTAGCCTGGAAAGCTACAAATACGGTGCCACAAAAAGAAAGGTAGCAATATGAAGGATCACGGCTTTCTGTTCAAGTGGCTGGAAAAATATTATCAAATTATGTTTGGTCAAACCTCAGCTTGGGGTCAAAAGTGTTCACTAAAACCATCCTTTCTCCGCTGATTCTCCAGACGGCCTTTTGAGAGCACAGGAGGCTTCACACCTGGCTCTGGCTCTGCATCAGTTCTCAGCAGGCCCAGGACAATGGTAGGGAGTTCTAAGCAGGCGCTGCTGACAAGCCGTGTTTTTCATTTTTACAGATGCAGTGTGCTCTATATTTGCCATCTCCTTTCTCCTCTTGTAGCCTCTGAATTGTGTTTTGTGAAAAGTCACTTGGCTATCTTCACATGGCTTCCCTGTTACAATAGGTAAATGTCAAAAGCAATCAGGTACGGTATCAGCCTTCCATTGTATCCCCCAAGCCCCAAGGCAGATAATAACTCCTTGCAATATTTTCTTAATGTAAATGGAAACAGATACTAACCCAGGCAAATGATCCCTCCTGAGCCAGCTGTCCTTTTCAATATGTTATCCTGAAGATTACATGAATATTTATTGGCTCTTTAGTTTCTCACAGGAGCCAAAGTTCCACTAAGAGGGTCTAGCGTGCTTTAACTTGAAGTAGTGCGATTCTTGCACGACCAGCTAAAGAACAGCTAGAAAGGAAAAAGCCCTCAAGCAAAGCAGTCAGGAGCCAGTAGATGCTGAGCATAAATGAACTTTGGAAACAACTTGCAGGGTGACCTCTGAGTGGCCCAAGAAACTATGTCAGTTCCCTTGCTAGAAAAGAGAGACGGTCCCTATACATGGTCTTTCTTTCTTATTCAAACTTTTCCTAAGTATCACACATTTCACAGCATTTTTGCTTAGATATACTTTTTGTCACTTATTTTTGAAGCATTAGCTATATATTTTTATTCTTATGAAGTAATACTTCACACACCATTATATGTTTCCATAACCATATTACCTGAAACTATCGTCATAAAATGATTTTTATTACTCTAACATGAGAAATAAATGAGGAATAAAAACAGAAGGATAGAAGGCTCTCAAAATATGAGAAATGGCAGTTTTACCAGAGGTGAAATAATGACTCACTAGAGAAGATATATGGATAGCAAAAGGCATGTGAAAAGATCTCCAATATCATTAATCTTTAGAGAAAATGTGAATTAAAGTCAAAATGATATACCCCTGCACATCTTTTAGAATGGCTAACTTGAAAAAAAAATCAACATGAAAAACAAACAAAAAAAATTACAACATGTTTCCAAGGATGGGACGTAACTAGAGACTTTCACAATAGGAACTACCAAATGGTACAGCCACTTGGGAAATTGGTGTGTAGGAATCAGCAATCCCACCTCTACCTAGATATTTGCCAAATGTTTACATAATTATTTCCCAGAATCTAGGTTTCCACAAAGATATAAATGAAAATGTGTACAGGGGTCATACAAACAAACACATTTGCC
Organism: Ctenodactylus gundi; assembly: GCA_004027205.1. NCBI lineage: Eukaryota > Metazoa > Chordata > Mammalia > Rodentia > Ctenodactylidae > Ctenodactylus > Ctenodactylus gundi. The sequence goes on from PVKB01005232.1 coordinate 23,943, forward strand.
CAACTTGAGAAGGGGTACCTTTTACTATATTGAAATCAAGCCTCAGAAATGGAGAGAGGATGAGATACTTATATTTTTGGATGAAAGAAGAGATAATTAAAAAAAAATAACTCGAGTCAAACTGGTAGGAGGAAGGAGGTGGGCAGGAGAGTTTTAGAGGGGCCCAGGAAGTCTTCAGAGAAGAAGTGCTGTCTAGTCTCAGCTTTACGAGACAACTAAGGCCCTTCCAGGTGGCAGATACAGGGGCACAGTCACAAATGATGGCCTGTGGACTAGCAAAGTCTATACTAAGGTGTGTGGAATAGTGGGGTACATGAACCCCGAGACCCCAGGGATAAGACAGGTCCTGAAAGGCCCCAACGGCTGTGCTGGGGTCTCAGATTCTATCTGTGGTCAAATGAGAAGTCACTGATGGGTTATAAGACTTGTTCTGCAGGGAACATGATGGCAGCAGTATGAAAAGGGACCAGACGGAGGGAGAGAAAGGGCCTGGCTGGAGGCAGGAAGGCAAAGGCTGCTCCATGCCCAGAGACATGCAACCCGGCACGGTAGTCCCTAGCTACATGCGGCCATCAAAATTCATGACGAAACTCCAATGTCTCATTCACATGTGCCTCATTTCAAATGCTCCACTGCCACATGTCACTAGTGACTGCACAGTTCAGAACAACAGTGTTTCTGCTGCTGTAGGGGACCCTGCTTCAGGGTGTTAATCTGAAAACTCAAGGCAGACATTGCCATGGCAGAGGGGAAAGCCTAACATAGTCATTCTATGTCTGGAAACATGTTTGGGTAGCACCTTGCCTTAGTTCCTGAAGAACGACAGGTCAATTACATATAAATTAGGCCAAGACACGAATTCAGGCACCTGGAGGTCCGCTGCAAAGCTTGTCTTGTACACATAGATCAGAGCCGGGAGCAACTTAGCACAGGGAACATCATTATCCATAGCTAATTGGGCAGCCAGATTTTATTGTGTTTCCATTTGACAAGTGCCTACAGGAATGTAGCTATTTTTCATCTTTCTGCTCATCTGGCAAGTCAAATAAACACTTGAGTAAAGATTTCTGTGGTGGAATATTTTTTTCTCTCTCACATTATCTCAATTGCACAGTGCCAGAAAACCATAGGGCATCACCTTTCAAAACCCTACTCTCATAGCAAACTCATAAACATACATCTTTGTGATGAACAGACTCAGAACAGAAGGGTTTGGGAACTTTCCTCCTGAAAGCAGATGGGTTCCTCGGGTACCCAACATCTGTGAAGCACCTTTTTTGGAACAAATCTTTGCCTAGAGTAGAGAAACAAGACCTGGGCCTGCAAGAGATCAGACTGAAAAATGCAAATACAACGGAATACTCTGCTGTTGAGTTATTCTCTCTGGCTCTGGAGAAGCCTCAGGAATGCCTAGTTGAGCTGGCCTATGGCTCAGAGAAGGCTGCCTCCAGAAATGATCCCAATGAAAGATTCAGAAAAGTTTGGGTGGCAGCAAATCCAGCTCTCACTGTAAAATTATGTGCAATCAGATTCACACATAAAAAGAACTCTTACTAGGATCTGGAGGGATAGGAGTTTCCACAGAGTCAACCCCTGAGTATTTGACGGAAGTTAGTTCTTAAAGAGTCTTTATCTCCATCCAAATAGGAAAATGTCTCTGAAACACTTTTAATAGAGCTGAGCAAGGTTGGTAAAACAGTACCTGTTCACATAACGCCATGCTCCTGAAATGATTGCACAGGTGAAACCAGCTTTATTAATGATTCTTTTCTGACATATATTTTCTGTGGCTGATTATTGGGGAAAACAAGAAAATATAATTAAGAACATATAAAACAAGGCTCAAATCAAATCTGAAGATACGGGTCTTCTGCCAAAGTGGCCTGCAGGAGCTAAGTTGGATGAACCCATGGGAGAATATAGACGTTTGCCACTGGTGGCAGGTGGTCCTGGACAGGAGCTCTGGTCTCTTCTCTGTTATATTATCCCTGAACCATCTCATGAATAGCAGTGCCAGCAAGGCCTAAGCCCAGAGGAAAAACTACTGATGAACAAAATTATAAGCTTTTGAGACATGTGAAAAGCAGAAGGCCAGAAGACACCTGCACTTTGCTGCCGTCTGAAGAGCCTTTGAAGACAATAGTGAATCCTCTCCAATTGGGAAATCAATTCCCAAGCAGGAGAAGCTTCTGATTTATGACTTCCATTAAAAAAAAAAAAAAAAACTAGTGTAGAATTTTAAAAAAATACACCGTGAGCACTCACAGGTATTTTGGTAGCTGCAGTGAAAATAAGTAAGGACAACGGTGATTTTTCTACAGGTTCATTCTTTAAATGATCTTTCAATCCACTAGTTCTAAGAGACTGAAATTGGGGCTTCTGTGCTTCCATTCTTGTTAATAAACCCTGCAACATTCTTGTGTCATAGTAGTTGGACTTTGATATAAAGTCTTTTGGTTTGCCTGTCTGTTTACTGGTAGGAGCCAGGCAGCCGAGTTTTAATGTGGGAATACCACTGGTCACGTTCAGGATGGATAGATCCCATTGACCTCAGTACTGGTGGGGTATCATTCCATAATGCACTAATGTGACTCAGAAACGTTCACTTGGAACAGAAATGGTCTGCGTGGCTAATGAAGACTAAGAAGCAAATACATAATCGGAAGTCAAACTCTTTCCCCTAAGGAGCTTGGAACTCTCCTGTGGAGGTGCGGGTCATCACTCCTGAGGTGAGGTCACACGGGTGAATGGCCCCAGGCAGAGTGGGTGCCAAGGAGTGGTGAATGACAGGGCACAGAGAGGGCTGTCCCGCCCAGATTTCTTAGGAGTTCTTTCATCAGACACCCCTCCAGGCCCATGCTGGTGAGAGATGGGAAGTCTGCCTTCTGGGACAACAGTCCACTGCCACCTCATTATAGAGTTGCTTCCCGTGCAGAGCCAGGACCAGCCTGCCCGCAATGCCTCCCCTGTGGACTCTGTGGCTATGCCCACTCTCAAAGCCACGTCTCACTGCCAAGGCTGGGCGAGGAGCAGGACCAGAAGCAGCACATGTCCACAGGTTTATGATGGATAAGGGCAGGACTTCATTACTCTAAGAGAATGCATAGTTTCAGCACTGTGGGTGGCTGGGGAAAAAAAGATCCTAAGTTTAAGCCAAGCCTGAGCAATGCTGCAATTCAGCAAAACTCTGCCTCAAAATTAAAAAAATAGATCAGGATTGTAGCTCAGTATGAAAGCCCTGGGCTCTATCCTAAGTACCAAAAACCAAAACCAAAACCAAAACCAAACAAACAAACAAACAAAAACCCCAAGCCCTCCCAAATAAAAATAAAAAACCACCACTCCTGTCCCATCAATGTGAGCTGTATGAAAACCCATGAAAGATTCAGAGAAATGCTATCTTTCATAAGGAATCTTTGGGGCAGAAGCAAACACAAGCATATGAAAACTGTAACAACAGTAAAAATAATAAAAGACACTAAATCAAGGAAGTTAAGGCACAGTAAACAATAACCAAATTTACAGATAAGAATTTCTATATGACTTAAGATTTAAAGAAAACACTAAAGGGAGATGAATAAGAGGGCGGGCAAAGTTCTAGAAAGAGATTAGATTGCCTGAGCTGACTGGGGGAGATGTGCACTGCCTGGATAACAGGCTGTACCTTGCAGGTCGCTAACAAGATGAGAAACAGTAAGAGACATGTTAATAGTTGGTAAACACAATTGTCGGGTAAGAGGAGGCAGTCCAAGTGGCAGCTGGCGAGAGAGACACAGGCCTTGGACAGGGAAGGAAACGGTCCTGATGGGATGGAGTGGGGCCAGTGGGCAACTGTGGCTAAATGTGTTTGTGTCTACATTACCCAGGGTCTTGAACATCAGAGGCATGTGTGAACTTTATCATGCAGATACAGCCAAGGATCCACTCTAGGAAGATAAGATTGTATATAAAAAGTCCTGGGGTGTTAACTAGGCTGAGGCAGGAGGATTGCAATTTCACGCCCAGACTGGATAACTTAGTGTCTCAAAAAAATGAATAAATAAAATCAGTATTAAAGAAATAAACAAAAGGGTGAGGATGTGGCTCATTGTGAAGGCCCTGGGTTTAATAAATAGGATCATGTATACTCCTCCCCCCGAAACAAGGAAGTAAAGGAATAGAAAACGCTGTGTCTCCTGGTATAGCTTGCATCGCTAACAACTCCTAGCTCTTCTATGAAGTTAAAAGTAAGTCACATTAATCTATGTGAAAAAATACATACATATTTACTTCAGACATGAGCACATCACTGTAATAAACACAACCTTATCGTTTTTTTTGTCACTGTAGGTTTCCCCAGGCTTGCGAAGACAGCTGCTGACTCTGCAACTTTACTGGGTTGCATTCTGGAGCTTAGGTTTTTGGGAAAAAGCCGGTATTCATGCAGGACTCTGCCCACCTCCGTCTGTTTTAAAAACCTCCCATAAGCACATGAGCATAGTGGGTGGTATGCCATCTTGCCTTCTGAGTTAGCTGCTGCCATCCCAATAAAACTCGGAGCAAAACCCCTGCACTGATGAAGGAACCTAGAGCAGGAACAAGGGAATACTGCCTGCTGCTGGGCTGGGGAGGAGCTCTCAAAAGAAAATGCTTCTGCTGGCCAGCCGTCAACAGAAAAGCTGATGAGACTGTTTCTAACTCTCACGCTAATTGAGCGGCATGACTTAAAAGGTATCATAAAAATACATGGCAAATATTTTTTAAAAATATTACAGTGAAAGACACAGGGCTAGTAATAACTTTCAAAATACTTCCCTTGCCTCAAACACATGTATCCCACTTTCTGAAGCAGTTCTGCAAGTCACTTTTCATGTCTTTAGCTGTGCTGCCACAGCTGTCTGATGTCTTGAATTGGTTGAGAATGTTTGCTTCTCAAGGTTATTTTGACTTTGGGGGGAAGCCAGAGGTCATATGGTGTTGGATCTGGTAAATAAGGCAGATGAGGACACACAGCCATGTTTTTATAAGCCTGCCTTTTCATTAGGTGGCAGACTTCACCACATTTTTGATCATATCACATAAGGACGGTCAGGATGAAGTATTTTCAGAAAGTGATAATAATGATGAGATATTTATGTTCAAGCTGAGGGGGAGGACTTGGAGACGAATTAATGGCAGTGCTGTCTTTTATGATAATAAATTCTAAAAATCTAAATATTCTCTGTATATTTTGATGTGTATGATTTATACATTTCTAGCCATTACTTTTGGACAATGAACATTGACAGGTCAGAGTTTATGATGACTTAGAAGATGTTAAGGCACCGGGATCTAAACCATCTGTACCATGACCTGTGACTTTAGAGTTATCAATGAAGACAACTTAACGTGGAAATTTGAAGAAAATCCACTGCCACGGTATGAACCAATGAGGTGTAAGATGAGGTGCTCACTGGTCACTGTTTAGAGGAATTTACCTTAGGGGCAGAGCTGTACAGCCATGGTGCTATTAACAGGAGGTGACCTCGAAAGTGACAGGTATGCCAAGCTTTGGTAGGCAGGCTGCCGAGGCTCCATGGGGAAGTGTAGAGCCTCTTAGGTGTGGCCTCTTGCCTCCATGAGTCTTACTGGCTTATCTTCCTGTATTACAGACTTGTCATTCTTTCACAGATGTGACACAAAGTGAAAAAGAGAGGAAACACTGCCTTCCATTGTCTGTTGTCTTACAAGGGGAGCTGGTGGGGTCAAGCGCTGGATACACACCATTTCTTGAAAGTGGCCCAGATTGGAAAAACAAAAAAAAAGAATTCAAAAGCATTAGGAGCTACTTTCTACACATAATCAAAGACAACAGTAGCAAAGGTTAAAATGAGAGCTGAAAGTGGCAAAAGTTACAATGACAGACTGTCTCAGCCAATGAAAGATCTGACTCAGGCCTCTAACTTCCCCCAGACTTTATGTGTAGGACCAAATAAAACCAAATACCTTATTCCCTGTGCCGATTCACAGTATATTGTATTTTAAAGCTAGAAGAATGAGGCCATACCATGACCTTCCCTTACATTGGGGCACAGGAAGACCACGGGACACCCTAGTCAGTGATGAGCTCCAGTGAGCCTTGTGCTTGTCCAGGACTCTTTTCATTTAGTTCAACATCCCTGCTTTGGAGTAAGAAGATATAGATCCTGGCTTTTTGTTTTACTTTGTGCCTCTCCTAAGTTCCATGATTGTTTAGTGCCTGCAGAGTTGATGGAAAAAAGATGAATTGCCTTCACATACTAGTTGAGGTTTCTTTCTTTCTTTTTCTTATTTTTGTAAAGGACCACCTTAAGAATGTCAATAAAGATTTAAATTTCCAGAATAACTTTTAAATTCCATTGTTTTTGGATATCATCAAAAACTCTTAGAGGTCATCAGAGCATCTTACCACACCCGAACATTGGATTGCACAGGGTGCTGGCAAATGAATGTTCATAATGAGCAAGTCCAAATTCCAGTCTGTGCCAGTAGACATATCATAGAGAAACAAAGATTTCCAGCTCCAGAACAGAGCTAAAAGACTGCTGAGAAATCAACAGCTTGCTGGCTAGTGCCGTGCTTGCAGATAAAGACAGCAAATCAAGTCAGCATTGCTAGGTAAACACGAGGGACAGGAAAAGGACTGAACTATTGTTCCCTAATGTGACCTGTTTAGATTGATGCCACTGCTGTTGTTCTGAATAGGTCCTATCTTTCATCTTGTTTCAGGCCTATATGTAAGTTTATAAATTTCCTTACCAGACTGTTAGCCTCTACTACTGATGCCCAAGCTGCCTGTGTGTATATCTATTCCATAAATTCCAGTGTAACCTTCCTGAAAAACTAGAAGGAAGATACAGACCTTTCTTTCATCATGTGTACCAAAGCCCTACTGGGAAACCTTTGGTGAGAGAGTGGTTTTGGTGAATTTTGTAGTTTGGATCTGGAATGTTCCCCAAAAGCCTCATGTTTTGAAGATGATTCAGTTATGAGAGTTAGTGAATTGGTTTCCTGTGCCATTTGGAGGTGGGGGCCAGTTGGAAGGAGTGGGTCAATGGCGCTTGGCACTGACGGGGTAGATCACTGGGACATGATCTGGAAGGATAAGACTGGACATAAGGACTAAGGCCTTGATCTGGAGAGGCCCAAGGACCAGCCTATCAGCCTCACTGCCCAAAGCCACTGGGGCATCTCAGTAGCGTAAGCCTCTGATGCACTCACAGGCAAAAGCCTATCCCAGCCTCTACATGCAGGTCACTGTGCAAACAGCAACGGTTTGACAATGGTAGGAAATATAACTACCACACAACTATATCAAATTTACCAGTTGTAAGAAACTTCTATTATTATTTCTAATTTCCAAAATTTACTGAAAACATGGCAAGGAACAATTTGTTATTATGATCTAGATCATAAATACCCCACAAAGTTCCATGTGCTAAAGACATAGTAACCAGGCAATGGTGGTTTTGGAAGGTTCCAGAACTTTTAGGAGGTAAGGTCTGGTGGAAGGAAGTTAGGTCATTGGGGGGGAGTGGGGAAGTGTGACTTTGATGAAAATACTGAGACCCTGATCCCATTTTCTTTCTCTTTTACTTCACAGTAGTCATGAGGTGAACAGGTTTTTATTCACATGTGCTTCAGGCATGATGATCTGCCTAGGCACAGGCCCAAAAGAAACTCAACTGACCTACCATGGACTGAAACCTCTGCAACTGTGAGCCAAAACAAATCTTTCCTCCTTATAAGTTGATTTTCTTAGGTATTCTATCCTAGCAATGGAAAGCTGACTAACATATCTGCATATAAATCTTTGCTCAGTTCTTCCCAATAATTTGAAATTTAATTGCCTGTTACAGTTTACTCCTATCCTAGGCAGTGGTTTAGAAACCACTTTGTTTTCCCTTTGGTCCAATTTTAAGGCCTGAAAAAAATACTTCTTACTTTGGATAATGAGACAAGTGATCAGAAAGCTGATTTATTCTCACTTAAAACAAAAGGATATTCCCACAGTAGACTGAAAGTTTCTGTGATCTGTCCAGTTCCGAGCAACGGTTGGCCTTTACAACTACTAGCCTTGTTCCTTCACTATATTAACACAAGGAAGGTGGACTTGGGGCTCAGGTGTGTAACCCCAGCACTCTAGGAGGATGAGGCAGGAGAATTACAAATGTGAGCCCAGTACGTGAGTCTGCAATTCCAGCCTGAAGGTCCAGCAAGAGCTTGCTCATCTGGACGGGGTGGTCCCTGTGCTGCAGGAGTATGGGAGGGGGAACATGTTCGCAGGAGGTCAACAGAGGGGAGTGGGCTCTGGCTCTCTGAGAGATGCTCTTCTCTCTACTGCCCAGATTCAGTTGCCCTGGGAGAAAAGGTGGCTCTGACTACTGGCCAACTGACAGCCAGTGCGATCCCTATGGCGCCAAAGAAGAGGAAGGCTGCTGGAATGTAGGAGACTCCCAGCATAGAGGGCGATCTGGAGCAGGGGTTTCCAACCCCCAGTCTGTGGGCCTACACCAATCCGCGGCCCTGAAGGACTGGGCCACAGGAGCAGTTGAGCACAGAGACTGAGTTGAGTGGGAAGGAAAGCTCCGCCTCCTGTCAGCATGCTCCTATCAGGTCCTGATGCTGCTGCGGATTGGGTCCGTAACCCCCCCCCCCCCCCCCCCCCGCTGTTACTGCCCTTTCAAAGCTATCATCCAAGGCTTACTGCATAACAAGCACACTTGCCCCACATCCTTGGGAGAACAGTCTCCAACTAAAGCTGTCTCGGTGTCACGGGTGCTGCCTCGGGTGCTGATCTAGACAACAGCACAGACGCATCTGAGCCAGTGACCTTCTAAACACTTCCGGTATGAATTCCTTTAACCTTCATCGCAACAGCCCAGGGGTGAAAATGATCTTTTCCTTACAACCAAGGAAACTGAGGCCACAGAGATCATGTGGCTTTTCAAACTCACACGGGAGGTAAGTGACAGAGCCAGTCAGCTAATCCAGGCACTTGAGCTGTTCATCAAGGAACTCACTTGCATATATGTAATGTGGCCTCTTTTAATATCAAAGGCATCATGTCCTGACACGAAAAGAAAAGCAGTGCGGGCCTGGGAGTGGCTGTGACTCCTGAGCAGCTGATAGCATCCCCCTGACTCAGCCTCACCGAGCCAGGAGCCCGGGGCCTCCTGACCGGGCAGAAGCATGGCTCTTTAACCATCATGAGGCTCTTGGCGTCTCTCTCAACAGTAGAGACAGACCACAATGACAACCAAGGTGGGAAAGTGCGCCGGCTCCTGGCACCTTCTGGGCGCCTGCTGCCAACTGTACAGTCACAGGATGAGCCACCGGCGTTACCGCCGCGCGGGCCAACCTGTGCTCTGGGCCCCTTCAACTGCAAAGAAATAAACGTGAAAACAGAAGCCGGGGGCATCGTGAACTAATGACAGTGTATACCTCCACTCTCCAGGAATAAGACACTATTAGGAAAATAACACTATTTTGAAAGTAGTTGTAATTAGTTTTTGGAGGTCAGCGTGATGCCACTTAGCAGGGAGAGAATTCCATATTTTAACTGTAAGCATTTTCACCTACTGCTCCCCCACATCTATCTAGGCATAGACCTCATTTGCAATAGAAAACACATGCCCACGCGTGCGCACACACACATACACTCCCAATACATTTAGAAGGAAAGCTGTCACACTTTAAACACAAAGTCAGACCCCTGAGTCCAGTCTTCACATTTTCATTGTGGTTGTATATTTTGTATTTTTCTTCCAGTCCTCTAGGTATTCTGCCCCAATAAACAATTTGAATGACTGGAATATCTACCACAGCTCTCTGCGAACATTTTCCCCAAGTGTAAATTATAGGAAGGCTGTTTATATAACTCATGTGAATCTTTAGTCCTGTGTCCTTTTAATCTTGGTGAATCCATCGTGCTGACAGATTCCTGCTTCTAGTCCATGCTTAAAGACTGGATTTATTCTTTCAGCTTATCACGAAGAGAAAGAGAAATGAAATTGTACTTTCAGATGCGTGTCATTTGGCTCCTGCGCATATTGGCTGAGGTTCACTGCCTCCACAGTCTTTGCTCTTGAATTTGTCAGAGCTTACGCTAAACTGGGCCATTCTTGCTCCAGAGAGCTCTGGTAGTTTATTTTTTGCTACCACTAACTTTATCATATGGAGTTTTAAATTCATTCCCAATAAATTTATTTCTTGAGTTATTGCTTGATACCCCATATGTACTGGGAACCACCACAATTTACAAGTTTGTTAGGATGACACCATGGGTGTAATGACTATTGCTTTCTTTTAATGCTCCTTCTTTCTGGTATCTCTATCACCATCTTTTGGATTACGGCATTTCAACATGAAAAATGGTGAATTGTCCTGTCCCTTCTTCTGTCCTACTTTTTTATGGCTGGTAAAGGAGTTCTAAAATGCTGCTGAAAAGAGAAAACCTCCGAGAATGCTCGAGAGTCTACACAGATGGCCAACAGGACTGCAGCCTCTGTTGCCTGTTGCGCATAGACTTGGAGGTAGAGGAACCTCAGAGGTTAGGGCCATCTGCTTCTTCCCCACCCACGGATACTATCCTGCAAGAGCCTCCAGTGTCTCTGGTCTCCTGACCATGTCTTGCCTTCCACTCTTGCTCCCATCCTAACCCACTCCCCACCCCAATTTTAGTTTTTATAGACTCACCTTTCAAAAAGAGAAAAAGTAAACCCTACCGTATCTCAACCCCCTGCTTCGAGCTTCCCAGTGGCTCCTGTGCCCTCAGACTATGATACAGTCTCCAGTCTTCTTCCTGTGTCCCAGCTGTTATGCCATTCCACGTCTCGATACGGTGTCACCCTCCTTTATGTGCTATGCCACAGCCACCAGGGGCTTCTGCATATGTCCTGGATGCCAAGTTTACTCACACATGAAGGCTTTTGCCTGGGATGCTCCACCCCCGCCCCCAGCAAACCTTATGCAAGTTTGGTTTCATTGAATTGAACAGCCCTTATTTGAACAAAAGCATCCCTTGACCAGCCCAAAGAAAGGAACACCCCTCCGTACACTGCAACACTACCTATTTATTTTGTTGTCTCCTCAACTTATAAATGAATAAAAAACTTTATGGGGCCTGCGGGAGCACACATAGTCATGTGCTCTCATGCTGTAGGAAAGTGGCATTTATTTAGTCAGTGCTAAGGGCGCTTTAGGTTTTCCTGAGCCCATCGCCTGTGACTTTTAGGTTACCTGATATGTCTACCGCCATCATCTGATCTACTTGTCCAGAATCTCTCCCATCAGGACAAATAAAGACTAGACCCCTTATTAATCTGCAGGTAAGTCAGTCACTTACTTATAGTGGATCCAGACTCGGGTCTGTTCAGGGAGCTGATGATAACAAAGCCAAAGCCCTCGTTCTCCTTGCGGTGAATGACCACATCACTGGTCTGCAGGCTGTGGGAGGCGAAACCTTCAGGAGGAGAGGCATTGCTGCTGGGGGCGGCGTGGTTGCTGTTGGTGTAGGCTGCGTAGTCACTGCGTGGAGAGCTGTGGTGGGTTGATACGGAGCCTGGACTCCTCCCATTCTCTGGGCAGGGCTCCCCTAGAACACACATTGTACGTGGGAACTCAGTTAATCAACACAGATTTCGATGAACACTTCCTGTGTACTGGGCGGTGGACCACACAGTGGCTAGTTACAAGATAGGTTGACTGACTTCTCCTTTTCCTGGGTTTGTTGAGCATAGGAAGAACCACAAGCCTATCCATGGCATCCCTAGGTCTTAGCCCCGGCCTACCCTCCACAGAAAATATAGGTAACACCTCTTCCTTGCCTCAATGGCAGTTCCTGTTTACACACATACACCTTCCACTTGGCATGGCTGCTAACCCCTGGGAAAGGCCTACTCTTCTTTACTGAGTCTCTTGGTAGCCTCATAAATCACCAAAGATATTCACAAACAAGCTGACAGAATCCTAAATTGTACTATGTGTAAATCATTTAAAGACCTTGTAAAAAGTAAGCGTGTTCAGGGCAGACTTTTTTAGTAGGTAGGGGAAAGATTAGGTCCGGAAAAGTGGACCAAGTTTCAAGGTTTCAAGGCCTTTTACAAACACTGCTATTACTGGGAGTAGGGATATGTGTGACTCATCAGCAATTTTTAAAGAGTACAACTTCTAGTTTGTGATAGCCTAACAGGGCTAATTCACTTCATGTAGTGTGGAAAACACACTTCTGTAAAAGTAGTCTACCTGGCTTTTTGTATACCCTTCATATCTCAATAAAGTGGTTTCAAAGTATAAACGAATTCAAAATTTTTGCATTAAAAAAGTAGTTTGGGGGCAAGGAACACAGCTCAGCAGTTAAAACGCTTGTCTATCAAGATCAGGGCTCTGGACTCCATGCCTCAGCACCACATAAGCTGAATGTGGTGGCACACACCTATAGTCCCAGCACTTGGCAGGCCGAGGCAGAAGGACTTCTGTGAGTTCAAGGCTAGCCTGGGTTACATATTGAATTAAAAAGCAGCCTAGACTAGAGAGCACGACCCTGTCTCAAATAAACCAAATCAAACTAAACCAACAACAACTAAAAAAAAGTAGTTTACTTACTGTAGGACTATGTCTAATAGTATTATCAAGATAAGAAATTATAAATTTTAAATCTCTGTAGAAGCATTGGAGGTTTTTCTCATTTACATCCCATATTACAAAAATATACACCATTATCAACCAGATAAGCCAAACCATTACTTCCCTAGCAAAGCAAGCCTATGTATGTGGCAGAAGGATAGAGGCCGGCAGCCAAGAGGATCTGGGTTTTGAAGTAAAAGTTGATCTGTCATCTAGAAAGAATCTTTGTCATTTTCACTTAATATCTAGGTATTGGCACTATGATTAAAATAACCAAAGCAGACACCTAGAATACTATAATTAGAAAACAGGACTGTCTCATTTCCTTCTTAACATTTGATTAGCACACTCCAAGGTGTTTATGGAACAGAGGGATAAGAAGGTGGAGAATAATGACAATTGATGTTTCCTTTTTGGGTTTCCAGGTATTGTCTCAAACTTAGCACATGGCATCTCATATAGCAAGACAAAAGTAATCAGCCCAGTTCTAATAGAGGCTGGTAACGTTAAGCTCTAATTCCAGCTTTGCTGTAGTTTGGGTCTGGAATGAATGCCTTCAAAGGACCACATGGATAAGGCTTGGTCCCAAGTGTGCAGTGCTGTGGGGAGGTGGTGGAGACCTCAGGAGGTTATGGGAAGGTGGGAGGTCTTCTGGCCACTGGTACTGTTTCCTTCCTCACTCCATGGCCATGTAATGAATGCCATTGGTCTTTTAAATGCTCCTCCCACGATGTGCTTCGTCATGCCCAAAGCAACAGAACCAATGGGTCATTGACTGAACTCTTCAAAATTGTGAGACAAATTAAACTTTTCTCTTTCTTTGATTTATCTCAATGTTTGTTACAGTAATTGGAAGCTAACTTAATTCTAAAGTAAAAAAGGGAGAACGAAAAGAGGCTGTGATAGTTTTGTTACACTGGTACTTAAAAAAGAAACTGATTTCATTCATCTACTTGGATTTAAAAAATGGCTGTACATCAGTTAAAACCTTAAAGAAAGTTAAATGCAACATACTTAAAAAGAAAAAAGTACAAATGGCTTACAAAACTATTCTTGTTTGTAATGATAGAATGAATGAGACCCAGCTACTGCTATTATTTGATAAATTTGCTTTTTTTCTAATAGAAGCTTTAATAAACAAAATGGATGCTTTTCATTAGTAAGGAAATGTACTGAGGTCAGAAAAGGATAAACAAAGCCTTTCTCTTTTTTGAATTAGAACTTAAACTTTCTGCTGGTAGAATGTTTCCTTCCTGCTAGAAAATGTCCCACACAGACAAGCTGTTATTGTCTTGGTAAAGCGCAGGCCTTTATCAGTCTTTGTGCAAGTTGAAAATAAAGTGATTAGAGATAGTCTGGAAGAAGAAAAACAAACAATTATTATGCTGCTACATTAAATTGAAAATCTCCCAGAGTTATTGGACCAAATCAGTAAGTAAATGTCATAGACAGTGACAAGAGAGATCTCATTTTCTGGCTGTCATATTTTAGGGAGTTGAGAGCTCTGGTTGTCAGTGAATCAGCAACAAAGAAAAATTATCTGTCTCTGTAGTAAATGGCTGGGAGTGGCTGTGCCACAAGTTCTAGGGAGACAGAGAAAAATCAAAATCATTGACTGTATCACCATGAACGATCCCTGGGGAAGTAGAGGAGTCAAATACAAGAGAAGAATATTTCTCTGCTGCTTTTGGACTCTTCTTCCAAATCTCAGAAAAATGTTTTTTTACCTTTAGCTGAGAGTATATTTTAAATCCAGAAATTTAGGTAACTTCCCAGTTCTTTCTGGGCTTGTTCGCGGTCTCTGACACATGGAAATTGGCAGCACCACTGGGTTTGAGGGACAGAGCCTGCCCCATTTTTTCATGCCACTAGCCATGCCTTCCCAACAACTCTTTCTGTTGTGGCTCATCAAGAGAGCTGTTTTATTAGAGTACTAGGGTGAAATGTTATGAAGTGACGAAGTGCCACTGGGTCCTGGGATTCGCGATTCATTCTCCTGGCTCACAAGTGGGTGCAAAGCATTCAACCACTCAGTATTTACTCAGGTCAAGCCATTCATTTTTAGGTTAAGCTTCCATTTCATCCTCACCAAGGAAAACAGTAGTCAGCACTGGGCTGACTGCTCAGAATTGTCAAGAGTTTTGCCCTGTGAGATGCTAAACCAGAATACTATCTACTGGTCAAAGGTCGCTTCTAGTTTGTAAAGGGTTGGCCCGTGCTTTGCTTATTACCTGTCAAAACTAACTACTGATGTTTATAATAGGCAGATTTTACAGAAAGGGAGATTTCCAGTTTCTCTTGAGATATTTGACAATTGTCAGCCGGTACGGGGCAATGGCTGCACCCTTCACTGGGTACGTGTTTGCAGGTCACTGTGGTGACTACCACTTCACAGTGTCTCCTGTAAATACTAGAATCATTCATCTTCTGTTAGGCTTATGTCTCCCAAAAGTCTCATATGCTTGGAAAATGACTGGATGTTGGGGTGGCGTACTCCTTGGTGCATTCATCTGTTGGTGAGTTCAGGAGCTGACTGTGATTTCAAGAGGCGCAGGCTGGTTGGAACAGTGGGTCACTGAGAGGCAAAACCTGGAAGGCTGTGTTCCTTTCTTGGCTCTTGGCTTCTCTCGTTACTTTTTGGCTGCCACAGAAGCTGCCTTCCACCAGGCCCCTGTACCACATCCTTTCTGCTTTGAAGCCAGCCAACTGTGGCCTGAATCTTCTAGAAACTGTAAACCAAAATACATCTCTTCTCTTTGAAGTTGTGGGTGGCAGGTACTTTATCCTAGTAACGAGACATTTACCTACAAAATGAGGAATCCATGGGACCAACGACACTGGTTTAGCCAGACCCTTTGCTTCCCTTCTAGACCTGCACAATGGGTATCATGACTCTAGGATTCTGTAACGAGAACGACTTTGCCTGCCTCCACACTGTCTTGTCAGGTGTCTTCTGAGGATTGTACCCTGAAGGATGACTGCAGATAGGCATATCCTCCCTTGGTGTGTGACTAAAGCAATGGGGCATGCGTATGGACAGAGACTGACACCTTAGCTGGTGTATCCACAAACATGTGTACTGGGCCCTCACAGCGCCACGTGAAGCAACAGCAGGCCAGGATGTGACCTTGCACCTCTCAGAGGCTGGCCTAGAGGGATTGGTGTGGGCCCAGATGGCACCACTCACCAAGGCAGACACTTCCTGAAGTGGGTGCTATGCTCACAGACAAAGGACAGGGGACGCATTCAGGACAGAAGAAGTACAGAAACCTGGTCTGAGGGATTCGCTGGCACCAGAAATATTGGTGGAACCTCCTACACTCCTGCAAGGAAAACTGTGCTCAGTATTGGGCCAAGAATGGACCTTTCCGTTAGGTTTTAGACAAAGATGCTGACAGATTTAGGGCTGGCTCTAACATATTTTCATTAAGCCATAAAACTTACTTTCACGTCAGTTTTAGATTTACACTCCAGGAAATTCCTCAGGGATGCCCTCCGCTCAAACAAATGGTTGCATTCAAAAATAATGTGCCATTAGGTTGAACATCTCAAAGCTGAGCTACCAAACATATAAATATTTATACGTCCAGTGTAATAATTAAAGCTACTCTCCTAATATCCTTGGGGAAAAAATAACAACTGGATATTGGAGCTGGTGGCATCAGTAAGACATCTTCTCACAACACTAGCTCAAGGTCCCAGATTGTGCCACAAAAATCTAGGAAATCCAGTTGTTCAGACACTGAATAGTGTGTTCCCAATAATTCCTCACTTTTGAGAATCTAGCTTGCCATTGCTCAGTTGAAAATTTTTGCCTTTTTATTTTTTATGACACTTTTATACCTTCGTATATAACAATAGACATTTTTATAACTTAATATCTGGAGCCCGCTTTCGGGTTACTGTATATTTTACCCAGTGTTTCTAACATGTCTGTGTCTATTGTAATGAATGTGTTCTTTTTCTAAGGCATCAAGTATGAAGCCAGTGCTCAGCCCTTTAAAGGAGAGGGAGGGCAGGGCAGGCCAGGTTGATATGGCGCGGTGTCACCTCCAGCCCCCTCCTTCCTCCCAGACCTTCCTGTGTCACGCTCCTCCCTCCCTGTGCCAGAAGGCAGCAACAATGCCTCTCTTCCGGGTCCTACTTCTGCCTCAGTCAACCACCACACCCCGAAGCAGGCTTGTATGAAGCAGGCTTGTATGACTCACTGCCTTGTTTAGGAAAACACAATAACAATGACAAAGTGGCAACAACAACAACAACAACAACATTTTTTGAAATGGAATCTTTGCAATAACACCCATTCGCAGCTGTTCTTTCTCACTCTTGAGAAATGGCAGCCATGAAAAATGGCGTCTTCCCCTGCCTCTGAGGTCTCTTCCACCCTGTTTTAGGCTTTTGCTTTGCTCCCCGAGTTCTTTGCAGAACTCCCTCACTTTCCACTACTTTCAAGGGAGAGTGGGCTGAATTAACTGGGAAATTCCTGGTGTGAATCAGCAGCCTGTCACTGGATATTGTCAAAAATTAAATGCACTCAAACACCTAACAGAGTCAAGGTGGTAAGAACCGCAGCAGAGAGCAACTTTACTGAAGTCACGTGACCCACAGAGCGCAAGAATGCCTTCCTGCAGCATTTGGCCTGTATTTCAACCGCTTGAGTTGATTAGAACAAAATTTAATTTGCAATCATCAGCCAGGCAAGGGGAGCATGAAATCACGTTGGCGCATTCATTTTGAACTTTGCAGTATATTTCTTTGTAAATCAGCTATCTTTTAAATTTATCTTTAGGTTACAGAACATACAGCACAGGAAACTTTTCATTAAAAATCACTCTGGAGGGAGAGTTAAATGTTAACCAAGCAAGCACTGTCTTCCGCCTGGCATCTCACCCAAGGATAAGGCATAACTCAACGTGTTTTACTTCCTTGGGTCAAGTGGCATACCATGGATTCTGAAAGACAAATGGCGCCTCTTAGCAAAACCTCCACCCCATCTGAGATTTACAGCAGTCTGTACTGGCGAGGGCTGACGATTTTTCTGACTTGCCCTTTGAAATGATCGCCCTTGCTTAAAGTCCAGTTTCTAGAGACTTGAAGAGAAAAGAGGTTTTTAGTCCCACTAATAAATTGCATTCTCTCTTGTCACCCAGGGTCTGCGGCTAGCATGTGGCCCTTCTCTGGATTCAATCCTCCATTGATCGGTACATATGGGAGACGCTGGGTGCTGGGAGTGACACTCACTGAAGGCTGGGTTTGAATTCACTGGGGGTGGGGACAGGGTCTGAAGGGGAGGGTGAAAGCGGTGTAGAGAAAGAACCCCCAAGATGAGAGTCCATCTCTGCGTCATCACTGACTCACTGTGGACCACTAGGAGGAGACCACACGCGGGACTTGGTTCCTCATCTCTAATGAGAAGTAGCATGTGTTGTTCAGTCTCCTACTAATTCTAGAACTGAGGAGTCTCTGAGGGGTGGTCAAGAGGCTGAGCAGAGGGGTCAGCAAGCACCCAGGGCAGAAGGTGACAGGAAATACTTATAAGCTGCTTTTGTACCCCACAGGACAAAACATGGGCAGATCTCAGGGAAGGTCTGTAATTCCAAAGCCACTTGGTGTGCAGATGAACACCATGAAAACAGTGTGGTGCTGGTAACAGACATATTCTTTGAAAATATAAATCCTTTCCAAGGGCGGGGGGACATGGTGGAGGAAAGAAAATTACATCCTATTATGAATGTGGGCTGACTTTTTAAAAAGTATGCCTTCGTTGGATTCTTTAATGAAGCTAGGACAATGGCTACAAAGGGAATAATTACCCCAAATCCATCTGTTTCATAAGTTTGGAGCTTTATGAATTATGTTTTTTTCAGGGTGAGAGTTGTACTTTCTTGTATAGGGGAACAGGTTTATTGTTATCTCTTGTCAGGCTAATGAAAGCCAATTTTCCTTCCTGATTACCTTTCTGCAGTATTAAAAAACTATGGTTCTATGTTTGTAAACACAAGGAAAAACATTTTCAAAAGGCATCTTTGCCATTAATATGATGTTCCTCTCAGAGCTAGTACCCACCAAAGAGCAAAGAACATACAGATCTTAAATTAGCTCCAGGCTTGGTGACAAAGTTTTAATGATGACAAATAAAGTGTAGATCTCAAAGACGATTTGGATTTTTCTACTCGTGGGGTGAAGTTCTGCACATTCAAAATCAGTTATTTTTTTGGAATCTCTAGAATGTTTTCCCATACAACACGGAAGCTGATGTAACACTTGGTTTCAAGGTTCCTTATTGTGACTCACAATGACATCTCACCACCTAACCCCCAGTCCTGACTGTGGTCCTGGGTACCTAGCTCCATATAACTCTTCCCCACCCAGTCCCAGCTGTGGTTCCGGGTCCCCACATCTGCATAGCTCCCCCCAGTCCTGACTGTGGTCCCAGGTACCCACTTCTGCATAGCTCCCCCAAGTCCTGGTTGTGGTACCTACCTCTGCACAGCTCCCCCAGCCCCGGTCGTGGTCCCAGGTACCTACCTCCACATAGCACCTTTCTTCTCACAGTGAGGTTCACCTGCCCATTGCGGGCTGCATGGTGCATGAGGTCGATGACGTAGCGGTGGGCCTTGCCGGCCACTGGAATCCCGTCCACATACACGAGCTCATCTCCTGGGTGGAGGCGGCCGTCCCTGTCTGCTGAGCCCATGGCAATGACAGCGCCAATCAAAATCTAGAGAAGCATGGAGAAGGAAGGACAATCCCATTTTACACTAGGACAGGATCTCCCAAAGGTTGCCATGCATTTAAGAAAACCATAAATACAAAATGTAACATAAAATATATATTTGCTCATGAGTAATTTGTCCTAATTGAAGTAAAACTCATGCTTTGAGAAAAATTTTGCAAGCACTACATTCAAAGAACCGGGTGTTCCAGTATCTTCTGTGTGTGTGTGTGTGTGTGTGTGTGTGTGTGTGTGTGTGTGTTTTCCTGGTTTCACCCTCATAGCAGTCCTACCTCAGCCTCCCAAGTGCCGGGATTACAGGTGTGCACCACCACGCCTGGTGAGAATGTACTTATAAACATGAAGACTTAGGGTGTGGCAAGATGCTCTTCACGCCTTCTCAGGCTACAGATTCCTCCAGGATAAATCAGTGTCTCCAACTTACTGCCAACTGCCATAAAACCTTAGCTGCTACCTACTTCCTAGCTGCAAAGTTATCACCCTTAAAGAAATTTTTAATTTAAAATAATCTGATGCTAATTGGCCATGACACAGACTGCACTGAGACAAGGTGAAGTTCAAATGCTGGCTCCATTTTTCATTGTGATGACCTTCCTAAGGCAACTTAATCTCTTCAAGCCTCAGTTTCTCCACCTGGAAAACGGAGGAAACAGTACAAAGCTCTAATTTGTTGGGCTTTTGCGAGAACTGAGTGAAATAATGTGCGTGAAGTATTTAAGTTTCTTCACAGAGCCCAGTGAATACTTGAAAAATGCCAAGGGGAAATTAGCTATGCCACATTATTAAACTCTAATGGAGGTTCAAAAGTTTTTCTTTTTCTTTGGCTTTGCTTTTAAAGGTTAGGAAAATAAAAACAAATTAAAAACAAATGCCTATAGTTGGCTTTTCTGGCCAGCTGACTCAAAAAAAGTCTCAGTGGGACCTCCAGATACCAGCTCCATTCCTTTGGCTGTTTTCTTAGAGCTCTCAGCTCTATATGAGGTCATCCCAGTTCTGCCAGTCCCCTGAGGTGTTTCCACGTGTAGATGTGACCATGCCTGGCAAGAGGGAGGTGCACATCTGGGAACCGTGCGTAACGTGGTAATTTCCTGGATGAGGAAGCTCCGGTGAACACCAACACATGAGGTTCCCACACTCCACTAGAAACACTCTGGTTAGTGTTTATTAGCAAGACATTATTTTTTATTCACTCAGAGGAAAGAAAATAGCACTAAATGTTTTGTTTTGCTGTTTAGCTCACAAACAATTTTTCCAAATAATAAACAAGGGCCTCTTTTTCTTCTGCCAGGGGTTAAGCCCTTGCACCTGAAGCTACTGACCACACTAGTCTGGTCATACAGCAGGCCTTACTCAAGGTTTCAAATCTTTATGAAGTGATCCTTTGATCACAAGTGAATTTCTTTTAGACCATAATTTTTTATCAAGTTCCATATCTGTGGGTTCCAGCTAGTCTGTAGAATTGCCGCGTCCTGACCTGCAGGCTTGGTAGCAGTATGAGTCCTTTGCTTTTGGTCACATCGCTCTCTGTGGCCTGCCAACAAGGCAACTGGGCCTTCATGCCTACGACTTCTCAGGTGTAGGCACAAGTGTGATCTGAAAGACTTCCCAGCCTTTCCAGCACATGCATGGCTCTATTTTTCTAGAGAATTGAAAAATCTCCTACATTCCTGCTGCTTTTTCCCCATTGCTGGGGGACGAATAATAGAATATCAGTGTTCTGATGAGCGAGTCATTATTACTGTCACGGGAAAGCTCGTGCCTCCTGCCGTGGGTGGGTTGCACTGGTGGGCCTTTCCCAGCGGCCTGTTGTACCCATTCGCTATAGTCTAGAGGCTGGACACACTTCTCACAGTTACCGTTTTCCTCATTGTCTTGCCAACCTGAATTTCTTTCTAAAGAAGTTCTCATCTGTTCTTCAAAAGGCTCAGTCCACTCTGGAGTGCTTCAAAGGTCTTATTAAGTGCTTTGTGCACAAGGCAGCCAAAATGCCTGTTCATGTTTTTGCACTGCCCCAGGGAAAGCCGTCCTGTCTCAAGTGAGCCCAAAGAAGACACTTCGACCTTCCGATCACTTGTACACATCAGCGGGAGAGTCACAGCTAGCTACAAAGAAAAAATGGTTCTTGAATCTCTTGCGTGGTTAATTATCAATTTTAAAGTATTGTTCTAACTAACCAAACTAAAACCAAAAAAAAAAAAAAAAAAAATAGGGGTTACATCTGAAGCGTAGCTGCAATCACTTCTGTTTAATACTAGCAAAACAGTGTTTTACAATGCAAAATTCCTGTTTCTCTCTTGCCATGGGGAGAGACTCTTGAAGTTATGTCTGTGCTGGTGGTTGATGGCATTCATGCAGAGGCAGATCCCAGGAGAACCTCTGCTCACCTGCCGCCATGCTGTGAGGGTCTCTCGCTCATCCTTCTAGTAAGGAGTCACGGCACCCAGGGATACTTCTAAGTGCTAGGACGCCATCAGTGAACCAAACACAAAAATCTTTGTTCCACGGAGCTCTGATGATAACACACATGACAAATGTTTAAGTTACATGGTAGGCCAGAAGGCATGTGCCCCGGAGGACAGAGAGCCAGGTCAAAGGCGTCACCCCTGTGGCAGAGGTGGCTGTGGTGATGGTTGAAGGGGACATTATTGAGAGGTTAACATTTGAGCAATAATTGAAGTTCACTGCACACATTTTAAAATAAACTTGAAGATCTAACCATTCAAATCTTCTTATAATTGTTCTATAAATTCCATGTTTATTTCTCAATGATATTGTTAATGTTCTAAGTAACAAGTAAACTCACTATATTAGTTATACAGCATTTAGTATATTGTATATGTATATTCCATAATTACATTATAAAATCTATAAATATCACGTATAATACTATGTAGTATTATGCAATTTACATACTATACAAATTGTATGCTATTTAGTATTATTTAGGATATAGTACTATATGGTCTAGATATTATTACATAATTACATTATATAATCTATTTCCTACCATATTTCTTTTGAATATTTACTTTTTAATTTAATGGTACTGGGGAATGAACCCAGGGTCTTCACAATGAGCTATACCCACAGCACTTTTTTATTTTGAGGTAGAATCTTATTAAATCACTAAGTTACCCAGGCTGGGCTCAAGTTTGCAGTCTTCCTGCCTCAGCCTCCCAGAATTCGGGGACGACAGGTGTACCCATCAGAAATGGTTGCCCTAGCTGTTACCCCTACTCGGATGTGCTGGACCTGATGAGCAGGCAGGCACTGGGTGCTTGTACATTAGCTCTGTTGCATTAGCTCCGTCCACCAGGAGCCACTGCCACGGCAGGGCACAAGGTGACCACCTCCCTGTCTCTGCTGCCAGGTCTCCCTCTGCGGCTTCTCAGCCCTGGCTGTGTTGCTCCTTGGTGAGTTGGATTTCACCGCTCATGCAGAGACTGCTCTAGGTGACTGTCTGCACAGGAAAAAAACAACACAGCTCTCTCCTTTGCTTCAGATATGATTTATATACTTGACACATCCCCTTACTTCCCATTTGTCACCTTACCTGCAGGAACCAGATAACCTATGATTGCCTTCTACACTGTAGCTCAACGTGGTCTCCCGGAGTAGACATTATGCTGTCACGTGAGCCCTTGGGAACGTGCTTCTGGCCAGCTGAGCCTTGAGTTAGCAGTTCTCACACTTCAGGGTTTATGGTCACATGCTGAGCTCCCTGGGATGGCCCTAGACCTGCCTGGGTTGTCTGATTCCTCAGGCCTGGGGTGAGGCCTGAGGTTCTACATGACTGATAAGCTCCCAAGAGCTGTTGTGTGCTGCTGTTTCAAGGCTCAATCACACTTTGAGTAGCAGCAAGACGCTGGCAATCCCATGTGGTATAATGGCTGCAGGATCCGTGGTCTTGACTGGCCATGTCCGATGTTCACTGGGAAGCTCTCCAGGCGCAGGGTTCACACTCCCTGACCTATCAGAGTCACTTTCCAGGCTGCTGACGGTGCTCGGTCTGCGTTCCCTCACTGGCCAGGTGACAGCTCCCTTCTGGGCTTGCTGAGTCCTGGCCACCCTGGCCAGTGAGGCTGTCTAGCCAGTGTGATCCTTGCCCCATTCTTCACTATCCCTGCTCTCGCTGGACTCACTGCCTCCGTCCTAATGTTAAGTTTTCACTTCTGTACACTCTGGGGGGAACTTTTTAAATCTTATTTCAATTGCCTTGGCCCTGAAAGAAAAGCTTTGTGGCAAGACAGATCAAGAAAGTTCTTGCATCCTCATAAACAACCAAGCCATGGCCCTGTCCTCCCAACTGCCTTCTCTAAAAAACAAAAAGTAAAACAAGCCTACTGGATCTCAGGCTGTGAGGACCAGAAAAGCAGAAAGCATCTGATGTGAAATAAGGGCCCTTCACATTGAAGCTGCTGGTGTCCCAGGGTAAGGGCTAAGGCTGAAAAGAAAACAAAAGGAATCAGGAAACAAAGGCAACCCAACCCACCTCTCCAGGCTCTTCAGTCCCTTAATTCTATCCTGCACTATCTTCCAATGTTAGTCCGAGCTTGGTCATCTGCTCAGCCAGTCTGTAGCCTGAGATCACCCCCCCCCCCCAACCCCCATGGTGCCTCTCTCCTTCTGAAACCTCGCCAGGAGCTGGCTCTGGACCCTGTGCTAAGGAGCAGATCTGACTTCATTCTCTCTTCTTTTGAGTGGCGTTTCTCTACAGAGGCTTTTCTTCAATGCAGTGTTTTCCAGAGCTTTCCATCTTGATGTCTTTCCTAGCCTTTTTAACTCACAGCTGGAAATATTGTTTTTGTTTCTTTCTGGTAATTTTTCATATCTTCCTATTTCTATTGTTATTTAACTGTGAAAAGTATTTGCTTCTGCAGGGAAGCTCCGCACCTGCTTCGTTTGAGCAGGAGTCCCGCTGTTCACTGTTTGCCGGAAGCTGGGTTGTCATGTTTTGTGTGCACCCTGGGATGTTAATACCATTTTGTGGACATGGAGACAGACCTCCTGGGGTCAGAGACCAAGAAACCTTCCACACCTTTCCCTCCCGACACACCAGCAGTTACATGAGACCAGTGCATTTGGTTTGTGTGTTGTCACTGAGCTTAGAGCACAGGAAAGCGCAAACCAGAGGCTCATGGGAGGTCTTCACGACAGGTCATTCTGAGGTGTACTGTTCTGGTTCCCAAGGCTGGTTTTCTGGTTTTTCTTGCGTCAGAGAGATTTAGGTTTCTACTTTATGGCCTAAGTGTCAAAATAATAACTTGCCATGGGAGTAGGTCTTAAATCATTCAAACGAAGGAGTAAATCTAAGTAAACAGAAGGTGGATAACCAGAAATCCATGTAGTGTCAGAAAGAAGGGCTGGCACCGGAGAGCCCATGCCCAAAACAGGCAGGTGGGGGCACATGCCCCAGGCTTCAGTTTGAGCTCTATGTGTGTCAAGTTGGTGACAATGCCAGGCCAGGTGCAGCAGGACTTCTTCCTTCTTGAAGACTTAGGAATGTCCTCCTCATGACCCAGCCAAGAAAGCCCTTCTACTTTGGGGGGCTGGGTGAGAGGGAAAGGTGAATACTAAGTAGGTTTACTCCCAGACGGATAATGAATGAGCCTAGAGGTACAGTACCGTAAAAATGTCACATTTCAAACACTGTAATAAAGTAAGTATCATGGGAAGAACCGGAACTTTGTTGCTTTGCCTTCCTCTTTTGCTCTAATCTTTTATATGTATTTATACAGAAGAGAACTGGCAATGCATTCAGTCCCAAGAGTCTATAAAGATCATGATCTGGCCCTGGGTGTTGGCTCCTGTGGCATAAAATATTCATATTTCCAATTTCTTTTAATCCCATCCGTTGGGATGAGAGTCTTCAAGACAGCAGCCTAAATAAGTAGTATGGGCACCAAGGGAGCACTGGGACCTGGGTCCTCATTCAAT
This sequence comes from Ctenodactylus gundi, assembly GCA_004027205.1. Lineage (NCBI taxonomy): Eukaryota > Metazoa > Chordata > Mammalia > Rodentia > Ctenodactylidae > Ctenodactylus > Ctenodactylus gundi. The sequence continues at coordinate 49,240 of PVKB01005232.1, forward strand.
TCGAAAGGGACTACTGCATAGCCTCTGGTCAGCTGTCGCAGATGGAGACAAACTCGATGTTGCTAGATCCATTTTTCAAGAGAAGAAGGAAATCAAAACTTTCTGTAAAATGAGTTGGTGCTGGCCAATTTTAAATACTGAGGTAGCTAACAAGCCACTGTCCAGGGTTGTCCACATACGGTCTCTGCTTCTAAGCCTGGGCCAGGTGAATTCTGCAGGGATGAGAACATTTAGAGGCCACGGACATAGGTAAATGTCACTCCAGATCATTATTCATTTGGAGGAACTAAGGTGACAGTTTAGTCTTGCTGAAGAGCACTTTTCAATTCTGTTTGACATAGGAGAGGTGAGATCAATAACTACAGTGTCTGCTCACATTTAAAAAAAGTATTGCAGTAAAGGCACACAGCCATTAACTGCCCTTGAAACACTCTCCATCACTTGGGACACTTTCATCCTATCATTCTTGCCACATGTGGCAGCAGTTTTGGAATCTTCTTTTGATTATCACTCGATGCCCCACTATGGTTGCCTGGATGTCTAGAATCAGTTCAGAACATTGACCTTTGGTGAAATGGTTCCCTTTGGGGAAGAGCTAGGAGTTCCATGGTGCCAGATCCCATGAGTAAGGTCAATGAGGACACACTGCAAAGTTTCCACAGTCTAAGTTTTGAAGATCTTTCTGTCGGATGGCACTCAGCAGTAGCATTCACCATATTTTTGATTACATTTCATAAAGACAAAGGACTTTCAGAAATGCTTTCTGAATGTGGCAAGAACAATGGGATCAAATTTGAACAACGTGTTCAAATTTAGGGGGAGCACTTTGAGGAGGGATTTATGGCAATGTGTTTTTTACTGTAATAAAATTTTAAAACTTAGACATCCATTGTATATTTTGATCACAATGTGTACTGGGCTTTACGCCAGGCTGGGAAGCAAACCACAGTTCTTGCTGTCCAGAAACTCACTGATTAGTTGGGACGGAGGGGAGAAGCATGTAAAACTGACTTATCTTCGTGGCAAAAGCTCCTTAGGTGAGTCTGAGGTCGGATACCCATGCAAGCGCAGTGGCTTCCATTTGAGTTTCCCCTTACACGCCTGCAATTGCCTTAGCTAGCGCACAGAGTTGCAAAAATTGCTATGATATTGCCATACGGTGGGGATTTTTTTATAGCATCTTTTTTTTTCCTTCTCCTTCAATCATTTGGGATCCTTTTTCAAGCATATATGGCTTTGTGACAGAGAATTCTGCCTCAATCTAAACAGAGTTCTGGTCATCCTAAAAGGCAATCTCCAAGTCCTTAAAGTAGGAAAGGTTTTCTTACTTTTTTTTTTTAACCTTTGTAGGCAATTCCTGAGTGTTTATGCCCAGGAGATGACCGAAGGTGGAGCCAGTCACATGAACAGCCTTACCCAGAAGACCGACTATACCAGAAATATCAATCATATACTTAGAAGAGTAGGCTTCTGAGCCATGTGGTAACAGCCTGGTTGCCAGGAAGAAATGGGCTATAGACTGAGCTCAGCTACATATGAGCAACAATTCAACCAATTGTGCCTATGTAATGAAGCCCCAATAAAATTTCTAGACACCAAAGTTTGGATGAATATTCCTGGTTGAAAATACTCCACAAGTCAGCACTCAGGGGTAAAATGTCCCCGCAGATGACCTAAGACGTGCATTTGAAAATTTCCCAGACTTTGTCCTACATACCTCTTTTTGGGTTGCTTCTAATTTATATCCTTTTACTTTAATGCAGCTCATCCTAAGTGTCCCACATTCCTGAGTTCTGAGCGGTTCTTTCAAATCGTCAAACTTGAGGAAGGGCTGTGAGGACAGGATAGTTCTCTGGTGGCCCTGGAGTGACCTTGTTTTTCCCTTTAGCTTGCTGCAGTTCCCAGGAATAACCACAGGCTGTTCTGAGAACGGAGCATCCTGAGATGCTGGACTACCCGAGCTGTGTTCCATTCCCACCAGAGCCATAATGTCCTTCCACACTTTATGTAGGTGAGTCTCATTACTCCAGGGTGTAAAATCCAAAGGGAACTGCTTGTTGGGGTTCCTGAGCTCCGATGCCAGTGGGACATGAGCATGGGAGACTCCATCTGTTCGGGCAGCTCTTCTGGGCCTGTGGGGACCAGCTCATAATGCATCCTAGGCTTCTGTTGTCACTTGCTATTGGTCCGCAAGCAATAAACTCCACTTTATGCAACGCACCACATATATGGATGTTTGTCTCACTGGATTCAGACAAGTTGGCAAACAGCACACAGCAAACCTGCTTCACAGCAGGACCCTCAAATCTATCGCCCTGTATGAAAAGGGGACAGTTTGTGGAGACTCTTTCCTTGGACTCAGCAGTTTAGAAAACTCATTTTAGTTGATGCTGGGAGTCTTGGGCAGGCGTGGCCAACTGGAGGACTGGGGAAGGACCCCGACTTTGGCTAGCTGAATAATGGCACATCTGACATTCACATAGTACTAAAAAAGGAGGAAAGGTAAAGCCTTTGCTTGAAAAATGTTTAAAACCCTGATGATCAAACAAAACAGGCAGATACATAAACATGCTAGGGACCAATCCTGGAGAAACCTGAGTCAGGTGAGCACCTTGTGGAGGCCAGAGCCCTTGGGAGCACAGTTCAGTGTTCCCGTGCACGAAGGTACTTAACACAGTGAGCCTCACATATACACCACAGTGAGATGCAGGGAACAACGAGGCTGGAGGAGTGACCAGACGGCGGGTGATCCCTGGTAAACCCAGAGTCAGGGACAGAGAAGAGATGAACAAGGCTGTGAAGGCAAGGGGCAAAATGAAACGAAGACTTGCTTCTTTTGCCCAGAACATGAGATTCACAGCTGGGTCCCTCAATACTTTGAAGAATGAAGTGACTTGAACCCTATGTATTTTACCTCAACATTCCCTCTCTTTCTAAATTACTAATGAAAATCTGGTCAATTCTAGGACAGTGTACTTTTTACAACTTTGGCAGCCGAGACATTAGTGACGTACTAGTCAAATTTCCAGGTATTAGGAAACAAGTCTTCTTTCCTAGAGTGCCTGCATCCAGGAATTCCAAGCTCAACTTCTGGTGCTTCTCATAGGGAGAGACCTCATCCGTCAAGTAGCCCCATTCCTCTTGTGGTTGAGGAAGCTCCTTCAGGGTTCCCGACATGTTCCAAATGACTCTGCTTAAATAACTCATACATGGAGGTGTTCATTCCCCACAGAGGCAATCTGTGTCCTTTGAGGACAATTTTAATTAGTACACCTTGCATGCATTTATTAGATCGATCTTTTCTCCTGGACATTTCTGTCCATCAGTTTTATTTTTATTTTTTGGAACAATCTACTAATAGGAGAGATGTTGTTCATGATAATAAACATGTAATCAGCAGTCAACGTGGGGAGGCAAAATATCGTTTTCTTATTTACTCTTAAAAGCCACTTGATGGCAAAACACTGTAACTTACAGATGAGGAAACTGAGGCTTACAGTGTATGTCCTGGCATGAGCCAAGATGGGAAGCAGATGCCAGAATTGGGTTTGGGCACTGGCATCTGACTGCTGTGTAGGGTCTTTGGTTTGTCAAAATTTCCCCAGGCCTAACTAGGTTGCACTGTATATGACTTAAGATACATCTTTTACAATGAGAGAGCTGTAGCTGATACTCTAACACTCCTAATTCTAGTTCTCTGTATATTAATGACTATGGTTACTTTATGCTTTCACTCTGAATAACGTGTGTGCATGTGTGTATCAACGTAAAGGCGTCTCTGAATATTGTAGCAACTGAAGTTGGCTTCACAAACAACTTCTTACGGCAATGATCTAGTACAGACCAGCTAAAATTCTGTAGCTTGGATCCTGATTTCACTTCTGCTTAGACTAGTGTTTACTCTCCCTTGTTTTGGCTGAAAACACATACAGTTCTCTCCTGCCTTTTAAGTGGCCTCTGCACAGGACCTTTGGTCACACTGCACATCCACCTGTCAGCTGCTACTTGCAAAGACTATAGGGAAACAGTCAAGAGAAACCAGCCATTGTCAGGACGAGGAGCCCGCCCTGTGGCTTGAGATGTGATACTGGTCACATGGGCACTGGCTGTTGGAGATCTTTTTAAAGATAATAGAAAGAAAAAGAAACTTCGTGTTTTTATAGGAGTCTTAAATAACTACCCTTTAGTTGTTACACTGAATGAGATTTTCTCTGGTATTTGCATAAAGGGTGAAATAAAGATGATTCAACTTACAGGCTGTCCAGGCTCATCTCCCCCGAGGATTCTGAAGCCAAATCCAGACTCCATCCTCCGAAGGTGAACATCCAGTTCCTTATAATCTGGACCTGGCATAAAGGAGATCCCGTTGAGTCATGAATCCACCTCCTTCCATGCAGAGGAACTGAATGTACTAATGACACATTAATTTTGTGGATGTGATTAATGAGAATGCTGTTAGGGTTGGTGGAAAGCAGAGTATACCAAAAATGCATCAGCCAAGAGGTAGGTCTTCCAAAATTAGGTAGTCCCTGGAGTAACAGTGACAAGCCAAAGGCACTACTGGGGGCATCCCATAGGCAAGAGCACATGAATTTTCCGTGTAGAAAAAAATTGGTACCGCTATAATTTTTAATATTCTTGAAAGCTTTCAGATTGCCCTCAAGGAACTTGGTTATGACATTGACGTTGTTTATTTCAAATCAAACCTGAAACAACCTAGTAAAGTATTACCTAATGATTTATGAGTATCTGTTCATAATTTGATGCATACAGCTTAGGGTGTGTGTGTGTATATGTGTGTGTAATAAAGTTATGCCTAATGAAGTGGTCTCTTTTAAAAATTGTAATTAGAAAAAAATAAACATTTTTCTACCGGGGTATAAGTGAATTGCCTCTTTTTTAATGCTTTCAATATTTTTCATAACTTACAGGTATAAATTTATCTTGTGTCTCATACTTTTTAGAAGGTGGAAGACATTAATAGGCTACAAACTTCCATAGTTTAAGGTAGGGGAGATAAACCTCTCTGAAGTCACTGGAAAGAAGAGAAATAAACCTGAAAGTTAACCAGGAAATTCTCCTGATCGACATATTCTTAATTCCTAGAATAAACTAAAACTATGAGAAATCTTTATTTTGTAAAGAGAACACGCTTCCTGCTGCCCCTGACCCTCTGTACCTTCTCCAGGGGAAAACATCACCACCACAATTAACTATACCTTTTTTATCTTTTCTTTTCTTTTTTTTTTTTTCAAACAAGTTCTGTATTTCAGGCTGGTCCTGAACTCACTACACAGCCCAAGCTGGCCTCAAACTCATGGCAATCCTCCTGCCTCTGCCACCTGAGTGCTGGGATATCAGGTGTGTGCCACCATGCCCAGCTTTCATGCCCACTGTTAGGATGTCCATGGATGATTAGTAACTTGGAGGGATATTAAGCTGCTCTTGATTAGAAAGTGGTTAGTGACTTCTAGGCCTTTACTAAGGAGGTATCAGAGAGGATAGAAGGCAAGTATTTAATAACATTTCTCCAGCTTAAATGGGATAGTTCTGGAAATGAGAATGGGATTTCAGAGGAGAATCTTTGCAGGACAAAAAAATCTCAAAAAGACTAAGCCAATTGTACATGTAACAGCAGTCACACCACAGGGAGACTCACGGTCTAATGGCCAAGGAAATCTTCTCTAGACTTTGCAGAAGTGGGGTTGCTAATGTGACCAGTGTGAACACCTAGTGAGGGTTGGGTGTGGCAGCACATGCTTGCAATCCCAGTGCTGCGTGTGGCTGAGTCAGGGGGACTGAAAGCTACAGCCCAGCCCAGGAAATTGTGCAACTGAGCGGGATTCTGTCTCAAAATAAAAATCAAGAAGGGATGGGGATGTAGCTCAGTGTGAAGGCCTTGGGATCAGTTCCTCAGACCACAAAAGCCAAAACAAGCACACACGCACAAAAAGCTGCTGCTGGGCTTGCCTTGGCATCCCACAACCTGGCCTAGTATTTGTGATGTATCAAAGGCAAGGTATTCACTTCTGACGTGTGTGTGTGTGTGTGGGGGGGGGGGGGTGATTATTTGTCTGATTCTCTCTTTCTCAGAAAAAATCCTATGTAGGTACATATTGTGAGGACTCAGTGACCATTCATACATGACCAAGGTATGGTTTTATGACCTTTTACACCCAAATGCACATATTACCAAGGTCTTTGCCATTTAATGAAGACTATAAACCCTTAATAAAGAATATCTAATCAGACCTCTACATGTTTTATAAACAGTAAACATCACATATATTTTAAATACAGGCAAACTTAGATCAAAACAATCAGCGTGTTAGATAGAACCGGTGGTACAAGAAGGATGAAAACTCTGCTCTCTACTTATGAGACACAAATGCCTTTTGAAGCCACTTGATTGTGAAGTCCATAACATCATACATGACACTGCACATGAGAGTGTGCTGTGTCTTTGGGAGTCTGGGTCAGGCGGGCACACATCATGGCAGGTATCTGTACCCCTCCTGAGGGGGAGGAAAAGAGGAGAGAAAGATGCGACACAATGCCCTACTGCTGTTCACACTTACAAGAGTCGGTTATGACACAACTAGTCACCATACTCGTTTCTCTAGGTCATTGTGGACTTGGCGATCCTCAGGCTCTGTCTTTTCATAAATGAGAGGTAACATATTTTGACACTTAAAATGACAGAAGGAATGTATGTCCTCCTACTGCTATATTCATTTCTTGCTAGCATAGCCACTGAGTACAGTAAGCTGGGCTGGGTCCTCCAGTGACTCAGCACTCATCCGTGTCACACGAAGAACTCTGCAGAGTTTATTGCATGTTCTGTCTTGTTTTCTACACAGAAGTTTTCCTCTAGGGAAATGCTGAAATGGCGGGAATCTTGATAATGGAATTTCGAGACAATGGATGGTATAAAGGCTTTAGCTTTGTGTGGGGATGCTGCGATCACTGGGGCCATAGGAAGGTTTTTCCTTAGTGAATGACTTCAGACTTCTCTTTTTGGAGGAAAATCTAAATTTTTAGTTGGTTATTTTATTTAACTGTGGAGAACAAAGAAGCGACCAAGCCGAAGCATTCATGTATCTACTTTCTGTTGCTCTTTGAGTGGCCTCTGTGATCGCTTGGCTGCTGCTTCTACCCACTCTGATTTCAAATGGAAGGTGTCAACCTCTTCATTTCTGTCCTTCTTCTGGGCAGAGACAGGCAGCTTCACAGTGGATGAGCAAGAAGAGAGGCAGGGAGAGAGCCCTTAGAGAAGTGTGCCAATAGATGTGATTGGGTTTTTATTTCTTTGTTAATTTTGCACAGACTCAGAGGCTGCAGGGCATGAAAACTTTAGTCAATTGGAAAAAAAGTTTAATGATAGACTGTGTCTTGAGGCGGCTTTATTTGTTGTTTTGGGAGGGGATACATAGGAACTTTTAGAAAGGTTATATTTCTTGGTTTTCTTTCTCTTTGAAACTAGCTTTATAAAATAACTAATGTTATATGTGCAAAGCCGAGCAGCATCTTTTCCCTTCTTGTGTTGTTGGCTCTCTTGAAGGGGCTGACGTTTCTGGCTCTTTACCTGAGTTGCTCTCGGACCTCGACTGCATAGTGCTTTATCTCTTTGTTTATTAACACAGGCGAAGAAACCCCAGGACCAACCCTGCACTCCTTTGCAGCGAAAGGTAGCAGTTACTGTCCCTCTACATTGTTTATAGATGACCTGTGCATCCAGGAGGTTGTCAGATGAAGGGTCTTGGAGATACCTATGAGGGCCTGAGTCACTTGGGCTCTCACTCAGCCACGTCCCACTGGCATCCTTCTGATTTCTCGTTTTGTCTCTGTGTTCCTCTTCATTTTTTTCCTTTTTCTTTCCTTACCCCATGTTGCTGACCTGTCAGGGCTGCTCAGCTGGTGCTTGGTTCTGCTCAAAAGGACACAGTGGAAGGCAAAGAATCGGCCAAGACAGAAGAGAAGAGTCTTTGGTTATTGGTGTTCAGAAGTCAGCCACGGTTGCTGCTGCTTCCTTCTTGCAAGCTGGGTCCCAGAGTACTCAAGCATTATGGGTTAGAGCATCTCACAATCCCCTCCCCACGAGGGATTTTCTGTGGTGTTTGCAGTAAACCACTAGAATGGAATTTACAAGTTCCGTTTCATCGTGGGGACATGCCGACAATGACAAAGCAAGCATACCAAAGGGGCAAATGCAACTGCAGCCAGGTATCAGGCCAACCTCCCTTAACGTGGAGAAAAGCAGAAAAAATATACCTCCAAGGGACTGCATATGCCATATGTGTCTTGATCTTGCTATTGAAAAGCATGGGTTTGTGTACACCATTAGGGAAAATGTTGGATGACTCAACTGATAATTTTATGAATGGCTTTCATCCTCAAAAAATGAAAAGAATGGCATTTTTACGAATTGATTTGGCACATGGGATGCTGCTGTAAACATGTCAGTTACATTTTGGTACTTGGATCCCCTTTTGTGTTTTAATTAAAACATAAGTACCATAGCTTGTTATCACAGTTTAGCATAAAGGACACATTTATTCAGTTTTTCCCACTTGAAAGAGCACTACTTTTGGCTTCTTTTTTGAAGAGATCTAGGGAAGACAGCATAAGAAGGAAATTCAGAATTGAAGAAGGTCACTAAATGTGGTCAAGGCTTCTGGATTTCTCTGCACTGTGGATGCAGAATGAGTTAGGAAGAATAAAACAGACTGTGTCCCCGGAAAGGGACGTTACCAGCTAAGCAGCTAATCCATTCTGCCTCGAGCTCCGGCTCATCACCTTCCTCCTCCACTCCTTTGGTAACAAGAGCATGTCTGGGGATGCTGTGGCCTCCCACAAGCCATCTCCTGGCCACGATCTGGCTCTTCTCCTCAGCCTCAAACATGCTTGGGTCGCTCCACCTTAGATAACCAGTTCCCTCTTTCCATCAACTCTCCAACAACTCATCTGTATGGAGCCCTGCCCCGCCTCCCACTCGTCCACGCCAGCCTCATTTCTGCATCCTCAGCGTCACCTTCTTCATAAAGGCATTGATGTCATCCTTGTGAAAGCCTTGAGCAGCTTTTCCTCTTTCCTCACTCTGACTGACTTGCATGCTTCACTTGATACTGTGGACACACTCTTTGTGACCCTAGGCTTTTGTTTCCTTTTTTCTTTTTTCCTAAGCAAGGAAAAGTCTTCTTTGGAAGTGGTTTCTGTGTTACTCTGTGCCCTGGCTTTCTTGTCCTTGTGTGGAGTTGCCCATCTGAGCTCTTGGCCACAGGTTCTATTGAGTCTCACTAAGATTTTCCTGAATAAAAATACAATTATCTTGTCTAGGATCGTGGCCTGCTACACACAGCCTATAGGAGTCAGTAAGTGAATTCAAGTTCCTTGAATTCAGTTGGGTTAGAACACTCACCACTGTGCTGGAGCCAACAAACAGTATCATTTTTCTACTGTGAAACTGTTACTTAGTTTCATAAATAAATTATTTAGGATTTTCTACTATCACTTTGCCTCTGTACCTCAGGGTCTTATGCAGATAAAGTTAATAATATACTTTTTAAATTTAATAAAGTTATTAGTATACTATAAAAATATGACTGACTCAAAAAACCATGACAGGTAATTGGTTAATGAACATTTAGACTTGAGAAATGATAGGCCTGTTTATTAAATGCAGTCACAATTTTTTAGAATATTTTGATGTTCTGCTGTGGACATTTAACAAAATATTTCAGTTGGTTCTTTTCTTGAAAATCTGAACCGCATAGTAGTATAATGTATTTAACCTGTATTATAAGTTTTATCTTTTAATTGATCTTCTTAATGTAAAATGAGACTCTGCACATCTATCAAGGTTATCTATGGAATAGATTTTCTCCCCATTCTTTTTTTTTTGTTTTTAAATAAAATAGAAGTTGAGATTTTCAAGAAATGTACTTGCTGGTAGCAGTACGCTGAGATTTAGAATTCCAAATTAAACCCTGATTTCATTTTGCAAGTGTAATTACAAGGTCCTATTTGCTCTCTGGGCATAAGACATTCTTAAAAATTCTACAGCTTGTACAGTCAGTATATAAACCAGTATGTAAGAATTAAACATGCCCCAACATTTTCAGTTCAAGCTAAACAAATACTTTTGACACTATCTGAAGATAAAATGACAAGTAGCATCTTCATTACTCTCTCCACTCCCCCCACCCCCAAATGACACGGACATTTATAGAACGAGATGGTCTCAGGCACAGAGATTCTCCTAAGGATGTCAGAGCATGCCATGATGGGTAATAAGTTGTCACCATGAAACACTCTGGAGACGTGTGCTGTGAGCCCACAGACCCGAAGGAGGGCTGGCAGTCAGAAACTCTTTTTTTCTGCAATTGTTTCAGCGTTCATGCTATCAATCAGTGTTCTAATTAGCTGTTCGAACCATTTTTATTCTTAAATCTAAGATTTAGAAAAAATATCTAAATTCGTCAACTCCCTACTTACCTACCTATCAACTCGTGACCATCTTCCTATTGCTGTGGATTAAATCTCAGCCTTTCAGATTAAGCTACAACCCCAACCTTCCTTTTTTTTAAAATTTTGAGATAGGGTTTCACTAAGTCACTAAGTTGCTCAGTCTGGACTTGAATTTGAGATCCCTCGCCTCATCGGCCTCCCAGAGCACTAGGATTGCAGGGGTAGGCCAGTAGGTCCAGCTTCCCTCCTTCACTTCCACCATGACGTTGTGTATTTCTGGCTAAACCAGAGTCAGAGGGTAGTTTTGGAATGAATATGCCAAAAAAGTTTCAAGTAAATTAACCAGTTAATTCCAAAACCTCTTAAATTTGAAACTACTGAAGTATAGCATTTTATAATTATTGTGGTTTAAAAAAATCTTAGTCCATATAGATATTTAAGTGTTCTGAAAAACAGTTTCATTCTATATTAGCAAGACTTCTAATTAGTTCTTTGGAAAGGTCTAAGTTGCACATCATCTGAGGTAGCCTTGCATTTACTAGTTAGTCCAGTGCTAAAAATATGTTATGTGAGTAACTTAAAATTATATAGCAACCATTTTTTAAAAAGCAAAACAGGCAAAGTTAATTTTACTAATTATTTTACCTTCATCACGTAAGATATCATTTTAGCATAAATCAGTATGGGCTAGCATTCACTCCTGCTGTGTCGTGCTAAAATTTTGAAATCTAGTGTGAGTTTGCACACATCTGACAGCACGTTTAAATTTAGGGGAGTCACACTGTACATTTTCTTAGCTGGTGGCTATGGTATTGGACAGCTCAGATCTCGTCAGGCCAATGGTTTTGCTAGCTGGTTTTGTGTATTGTTTCTAAATGGTATCATGGGGGGACATTCATGAGTGCAACTATTAGTCACACATTTCTTAGTGCCTCTGGCTGCCCTTTGTCTTTCTGTTGGCAGGTATTTGGACCTACAGTGATGAGACTTGATTTCCACCCTGAACACATGTATGTAAATGAATAAAAGTGGCACAGTGGCTACCTATGAAGAACTGATACTAGGGGGAAGAATGGTTACACAAGATGGAAGACGTGCGTCCACAGAGCTGTGAGTACTGAAGGATACTTGCCGGAGGAATCCATTCGAAAGCTGGTCCTGGGTGGCACTTGTTCTGGATGGGAAAATGGGGAATTAAAATTGAAATTCATTTATAGCATCTTCAAATTCAGCTTCACTTTCTTTTTGTTGCTGTTATCATTTTCCCACCCCGATCTTGTGTTCACATTTAATGTTTTTTTTTCTCTCTTAAGTCCATGGTAGTAGGCAGATATAGCCTGCCGTACATTATGATGATGTATATTAATGTACCTTGCTCTTGTGGGAAATCTAGAAGAGTTTTCTATAAGAAAGTAAAGAAGGACTTATGCAAGTCTCCTCAGGTCTTGGCCTGAATCCTGCCATCTGCACAATAAAAAACCTTAATCCTTTTAGATCAAGATGAAAAAGAGTCACCATTTCTAAACAATATTAGGATTTGATTCTCAATACAAGATTGCTTATTTGCAAGTCAACCCAGAGCCTGAAATATATACCACAAATGTCTATTAAAATCATATTATGATATTGTCATAAAACACTCAAGGGAAAACTGAGAAGGGAAAAGTTTAATCATTGGATTGTACTGATTTATTTACACCAGACCAAATATTTTGGTATTCTCCATTGCTTGGATAGTTAACATTAAATGAGTACTTGAGTCAAAATGGTTTATTTTAGCAACAGAGATCCACAAATTGTGGTGCCTTCCATGTTGCTTGTAACAACATAAAAATTCATACAAAAGAGTGTAAACACTTAAAATGTAGAAATATCTTGCATATAAAATTTTAGGATCTTGAAAAATCTAGTGACTGGGTCCTGGAAGCCTTTGGACTTGTTGCTCTCCTGGATAAACTTTATCCAGGGTAAGGGAGGGTCCAGCTAATAGGCATCGATTATATCCCACATAAACATGATCAGTATCATTCGATTTGAATACACAGAACATGACGGTATGAGATTATCGTGTGAGCTGTGTTCTGCCTTCCATGGCCATGGTCTCAACATTGCAGAGAAACTAGCAGGGTGACAAAGCTGCAAGAGCCCTAAGGAGCTTCCTTCCCAGCCCTGCTTCACTGCACAGATGGTGGGATGCAGGCCAACACATGAGAAGACCCGCCTAAGTCCTTCTTTACTTCATCATAGAAAACTCTTCTAGATCCTTTTTAGAAAAACTACTTATAATCCCAGCAGTTGAGAGGCTGAGGCAGGAGGATTAAGAGTTTGACTCAAGCCTGGACCATGTTACCTAGAGAGTTTGAAGCCAGCCAGACTTACATAGTGAGACCCTGTCTCACAACAAAACAGAAAAAAACAATCATATTAAAACACCCATTTTGTTTTCAATTTACAGTAAAATGCAAGAAGTGGCTGTTGTTTTGCTTTGCTATTACTACAGATAGATACTGTATCCCTACACCATTTGTGTCTATACTATATTTTTGCCTATAATGCCCTCAGATAGTCTCTGTTCTTCATAGTTCTGTCAAGAGAGATATTCCCAAGGCACACAATTAGGTTTAACACAAGACTGGCAGAAGACACATGTGTGTAAACCCCTGGTCAAGCTGGTCAAGAAGTATTGAAGAAGATAAGATCTGTGTTAAGATAAACGTAGGCAGTTCTACCTGAGACAGTCAGGGCACGTTTGCCTCTGCAGTGAACTTATAAAGCCTACCATACAGCTGAGAGCTGTTGTTAGGCCTCGCCAAAGCATAAATTCACAATCTAGATAAAAGATCTGCAACATTTCTCTGCAAGAACCAGTCCCCCCCACACTTTTAGAGTTCAATACATTAACTCATTTCAGCTCGGAAGAAATTTCACACCACTGTCAATTTTATGGTTGTATAAATAATTATATGTATTTAAGACATGTAAATGTCAATCATTTATGTGGTTATTCCTTATGAGAGAATTTATAAGGGGAAAAAAGCATTTTGAGTGTATTAAGATGACTTAATTTTGTAATAAAGTTATGTCTCATATTAAACACTATATTTTCTCATTAAATTTTAAAGTTAAAATATAAATTTGATTGCTTTGTATTGAGCTTATTCAGTTTCCAATAAAGACCTAACCTTACTCATCAAAGACACATGACCATCCCTAACAGGTAACCTGTGTTCTCATGGTTGATACAAACTCATTCTTAAGAATGAGGAATGTCCTTTCATCAAAGAGGAGGCCTGTGGCAGGGATGGAAGACTGCTACATTCTAAACACCTCCATTAGGTGTGAGACTGACGTTTTATATTGTCGTTTTCTCAGTAGAACCTACCTGCCACCCAGCAATTAAGTTCCATTTACTGCAGGCTTCATGGTCTCAGATTTATTCATGAAAGTACTTTGGTTTATACTGTCACCCTGTGCCACCAAAAAATGCTTTCACATACTAAATAATGTTCAAGCAAGGACTGATTTCACAGCCTACTTTTCTCACTTCTCCTCCCTCTTATCCCTTGTCTAATTCCAGAAGTCTTAAGTTTTAAGTTAATAAAATATATTTGAAAGCTATTGGGCTGGATCTAATCTCTAAAATACCTGGGAAAAATATGTGCTAGATGGCAACTTCTGTTTCACTGTGTAAGTTACTTAGCTACTATCATGGTAACGTCCCAGTTTTACTGATAAAAAGAACTTAACAGAAACATAAATGTCATCACAGTTTTTTTAGAAAGCTACCCAAAAATGCCATTTTTGAAATTAGATTTCTTAATTAGTTAAAAATCGATGTGTTAAAAATGGCAAACACAGCTTAACTGGATTTATTGATCTCCTTTACCAGTAAATTATAAATGCAGTGATGCATAATGGAATGCAGTAGAAACTCCAGTTAAAAGGCATTTTTTCATAGATCAAATCATAACATAAATCATACTAATGATAGCAATAACGTATTTCCCATGGGAAAAAAGGTACAGAAAATTTACCTTTCCAGCACACTTGAGGACATTAAAATGCTAACGTCGTTAAGTTTTACTCTGCCCTTTTATGATCCTAATGCTAAAGTCACTGGTAAAAGAGTCTTAACATTTACATATCACCTTATTTTAATATTTCACTATGGTACTATTGTACTCCAGGGAGCACGTGTGAGGGCTACATCAATGAAGGCCATTGGATATTAGCCCTGTCACAGCAAGTCAGGCCAGGGTTCCATCCAGCCCAGTGTCCAGTTGTAAGGATACTTTCTGGTCTCTCATGACCACTGACAACACTGCCTGCAGCAGAGGCATCTGGGAGTCTATGAGAACCTCCCTTAATCCTTGAGAGATGCCAGCATGACTCTAGGAGGTATTTAATTCACAGGGAATGGTCGTCACGGGAGCAGGGAACCTCAAGCAGAAGGACTTGCACAGGCTCCAGAGCTCTGGTTCCCAGCGCCACACCTGGCTACTACTGTGTGGGATGTGCCCCCTCCCCACTGCTGTCACTTTTCCGAGTCTGAGGGATGAGCTACAGGGGGTAATAGTGTATTAGTATCCTACTCCATCTTTCCAAATGGCTCAGTGTTAGGATAGGAAACGAAATGGCCTACAGGCCTTGCTTGCTAATAAGAAGAAAAGATCAGCCAAAGCTCCATCTGTTTAGAAATACAAATACTTGAGATAAGCCATGAATCACAAGTGCATTTCAAAATGGAACAATGGAAGAATTCAGTAAGTAATGATAAACAATGAGTGAGGATAAGGGCCAGAAATGTGAAAACCATAGCTGTCCATAAATGATAATTTTATTTCAAGGGTAACACTAAGGAACAGCCTCATTATGCTCCTTACCTGGCCTCTAGTCACTTTTGATGGCTACCTTTCCTGCAGTGACACATGTTGCTTAGTAAGGGGTTAATGCTTTCTAATTTCTGCAAGGAAAAACTGAGTGCTTGAGCTCTTTGTGAAGAAACTTCCGAGGAATTTCTGTTCTAAAGAATTTATACCATAAGGCACATTACAGCATATGGATCCTTGACACTTTTATGATTCTACAATTGAGTGATGTCTTACTGCAAAGGAGTGTGGACATGTTGTACCTCATAAATTGTTTATTTATGATAACCAAGGTTCAACATGAGGGCAGAAAAGCTGGGACAACTTCAGTCATAATTCATGTTGGGCTCCAACCAAAGGAGAGGATCACAAGGGAGAGTTTCAAAGAACAAGGACTTCCCCCCCCCCCCCCCCCTTGTTCTCAATTTCTTCTGGCTTGCATTTCTCCCAGCCACCCCTCTTTTACTTTGATTTTTTAACCTGTAGTGTGGAGTGTAGCTGAGAAGCAACCCCACAAGCTGAGGATGTCAGACAAACCTTTAGAATAAAGCTGCCTTCAAGAAAAGTGAAGTCGAGCAGGAGAAATGGCTCAGCCGTCAAAGTACTTGCAAAGTGCTAAGAATCTGAGTTCAATTCCTCAGCATCACCTAAGCCAGGCATGGTGGCGCACTCTTGAAATCCCAGCATATGGGAAGCTGAAACAGGGGGATTGCTGTGAGTTCAAGGCCAGACTGGCCTCCATAGTGAGTTCAGGACCAGCTTGGATTACAGAGAGAGACCTTGTCTCAAAAAAAAAAAGTCACAGGATCTGACTCTCCTTCCTCAATCAAAAAGCTTTCATGCCCATGAGGGTGACTGAAATTTTATTTTGGACGATTCCAAAGTGAGCCAACTTATCTTTGGGGAACACTGAGGTTCACCTGACCTGGTAATAAAAAGCGAAGAAGCGATGGGCATCTGTCTAAAGTTGTCTAGGTAGAATCTTTCCTGGGTGCAGGAGACAGAAGACATTAGCTCCCTGCAGTTCTGTGGTTACTGAGAAGCAGAATGTGACTCTAGAATACGAATGAGAACTCTCTGTGTTGTCCTTCGCTGTGTGAAGTCCTCCTCCCATTTTCATTTCCTACTTTGCTGTGCTCTCGATCTGGTCACACGATGGTGTACACTCTCTTGGTCAGGGGATGGAATGCCCTCGGAGTATGGCTACCTGAACAAGCCACAGCAGAAGTCTTTACCTCACCCTAGGGATGAAACATGTCTAGCCAAAGACTTGATGAGCTATAAAATTGGTTTTGAGAGTAGGCACTAATTTTTTATTCATGGTCTGTATGTTTCAATTTATGTGTATCTTGACCAATAATGACAGCTATTTCGTGACTAGATTATGTACTAAAGGAAAAGCACATAATCTATCATTGAAATGAAGATAGTTTGGAGAGAGAAAGGGGAACCAATCATTATGCCACAACAACACAGACCTGGACTGGACCACAAAAACTCACACTAGTCATCTAAGATGGTCTCAAGGACAACAGAAACCTCAAAAGAGTTTGCCATCATATCAGCAATGCCTGGTTGAACAAAGACACTATCTTACACACAAGATGATGGCAGCAGACAACAGGTAAGAACAACAACAAAAACAATAAGGGCCTTTAGAAATACGTCCCTCCCCTCCTTCAGCCTTGTTTAACACACAGTCTATGGAGTACATGTGGCCAGGATGGTTTTGAATAAAGTCCAATACAAATTTATAACCTTTCTTAAAACATTACAAAACTTTTTAAGGTGATCTTCTGTAACTTGATTGTATTAATTATATTAGATATTTTCTACACAGCCCAAGATAATTTTTCCCTCAATGTGACCCAGGCAAAAACCAGAAGACTGGACACCCGTGGTTCATAGCTTGATATTAGGAATGTTTATGAGGAGAAAGTTCCAGGTCTTATGACTGCAAAGGAAAGTGATGTTCCTCTTTCGCGAAATCCATGGGAAGAGGAAAGAGGAGAGAGGAGTCCGAGGGAGCAAAGCTTGTCCCACTGGGCAACAGGGGATCATCCCCCTTGCCTTCAATTTTAAGAACTGCAAGTAACAGACAAGTCAATTTTCAGTGGAGATTATCGATACAGACAGAAATGTGAAGTCTGCCAAAGTTACTGGTGGAGAGGGAGGTTAGGAGGTATTCGTTCTTTTGTGGTGGGAACTGGTAATACAGGTTGGGTATCAGTAACCCAAAAATCCTACATGCTTCAAAAGCTAGAACTTTTTGAGACTTAATATGATTTCAAAAATGGAAAATGCTACATCTGCCTGACCTCAAATGATTGGTATGTCATAATACATGTACACACTAACTACTATGCAAAATTGTCCTTCGGCTATAAGGTATATATGAAACATATATGATTTTTGTATTTAGATTTGGGTGTCAGCTCCAGGACATCTCATTAAGTACATACAAGCATTCCAAAATCTGAAAAAATCCAAAATTGCAAAAGCTTCTGGTCCCAAGCATTTCTGAGATGAGAACTCAACTTGTGTTGACATAAAGTCAATGTTCAAATATTTAGCATAACAACCTAAATGTTCCATTAAAAAAAGTTTTTCTTGGTATAGTTCTACATTATATATGTAAACTGAAGCTTCTATGCGATTAAGTTAGTGGGAAAAGGATTTTGTTTTGCTGCCTGCCAGTAGCAACTAAAAAGATTTTGATTACTCAAAAATATCCAACACATAATCTTCCAATTAAGCATCCGTTTTGCACATGAAAGTTGAGAAACTAGCAGTATGCTCGGTATTTTTATTGTACAACTTCACGCATCTAAATACCAATATTATTTGCCATGTTATGTAAGGCTGACTTGCTCAGAAATTCTTCCCCATGTATGTATTGGCTTGTTTTCTCCATGTCAGGGTAAGCTTCTAATGAGCAGGAATTATTGCTCACACATTTTCTCTCATGAGTGCCTCACAGAGTCCCAGACACTAAGGGTTTTATATAGTTACGTGATTGACGTGAAGCCGGCAGTGCCACCTCTGGGCACTGGGCCGAAAGCTCTGAAATCAGAGAACAGCCTGCCTGTTTCCGGGGAAGGGGAGAACCTTCCTTTCTGTCTTTCCTCAGTTCTCACCTCACCTTGAGAAGATCCCATGGAGACAGGAGGTGCTTTCTCTTCAGGAGTGTGTACCTGTCACGTTCTCTATGACGTGGATCTGCTAGCCTACGGTTGTCTTTGTGTGTTTAAAATCACATTCCCCTCCCTCCTGAATACATCTTTATTAAGATGTCCCATGAATGCACATTAAAATGTCAGCATAATCTAATTATGAGTCAAATGAGGCACGGCAGTATTTACATCATTTGATAAATTTCCATCATTTGCAGGGGACTGATGAGACAAATCAAAATATTTCTTGACAGCCTTCATAGAACAAACATACTGCAGCTCCACACAGCCCACATTTGTGGGTGGATGGGCGTCTTTTAATTTGGTAACTGCGACCCAGTTTTGATTGGCAACATAAAAATCTCTTTTGCTTTACACGTGGTTGTAAGGGAAGCTACCAGGAGAACATTCATGGTCTGGGGAGATGGCAAAAGGCTCGCAGCTTTGACAAGGAGTCCCTTCCACGCTTTGTTTTGTTCCACTGATGTTTTTTTCATGCCAAGAAAAAATTGGGAGACAAATATATCCAAAACTAAATGTTATGCACATGACTCAAAGGAATAAGAATAGAAGTGGTTTGCAATTTTTTTTTTTTTGTAGTATAGGAGATTAAGCCCAGCTCCTTCATACTGAGCTATATCTATGGTCCATTTTTATTTCTGACTTTTAGATAGGGTCTCATGAAGTTGCTACGTTGCCCAGGGTAGGCTTGAACTCTCAATCCTCCTGCCTCAGTCTTCCAGAGTGCTGGGATTACAGGCCCGTGCCAGTAGGCCTGGCTTTGCATTTATTTTTTTGGGCATGGGCTTTTTTTGTCAGAGGTCAGATGTCTTATGATCATTGCACTAAAAATACATAAAATTCTGATTAAAGGATGTTAAGAAGTAGACAGAGCAGTCTACCCATTACCTAATTGTTTAAAAAGTATTGCTCTAAAAATGTCAGTGGGAGAATGGAGCTTTTTTTTTTTTTTTGTATTCAGAAACAGGAAATGTAGAGAGGGCAAAGGCTGTTCTGCTCTTTCTAGACACTCAAGTGTCGGAGTGGAGAAAACGAAGCGATTAACCCAGAAGGCAGAGCAAGTGGCCCCGTGGCCTCTGGCTTTCTGGGGCCGCATGGTCTCTGGCTTCCTGTGTATTTCTCCTTCGGACGTCATTTCTGGGCTCCGTGCACACTTCATGGAGCACCATGAAATAACAGGACTGAAGAGAAGGATGGAAAAGAAACGAGCTTGCTGTCTCACTTTCGGCTTCGTGAGAGTTGTGACCCCAAAACGTTACTGTGACATCAGAAACATTTCAGGAGCTGATGGGAACGAGAGTGTGGGGTGTGATAAGAGTAGCTGCCACCGTGGCACAGGCAAGGATACTGGGGTGGGAGGCAGGGAGACTGGTCCTGCAGCTGCAGAGGAAGGGGGGAAGAAGAACCCCCAGGAGTGGGCAGGAGGCGAAGGTGAGCAGGTCTTCTGGGTTTATTGGGGTGAGGAGGGGGAAACGCAATGAACAGAAATGGCCCTGCAGAGGCAAGAGAGAGAAATCAAATTTTTCCCAAGGATGCAAGAAGTTCATGCCCAATTCATGGCTGGAAATGAAAGCCACAGCTCCTTCAGACAACCAGAGAGAAGACAGGGAGAATAAAGAGCAACACAGTCTTTGTCTTGAATGAAAAAGCTTTGCACTGGTCAGGAAGCAGCACAAGGACAGAAGCATGTGGCTGGCGAAGAGACAAAGGCCAGAAGCAAGCATCTCTTAATTCTCTCTACATCTAACCAAAAACAAATTAAGCAAGCCGAGAACACGAGGACGGTATTTAGTAATCTCCCAACACATTTCCCCCTTCCGAGTTGGAATTCTACTGCCTCTTGCTCCCCACCTGTTTATACTCATTCTAGTCATTTCTGCATTAAATTTCGTGAGCAGGTCATACCGTGCATCTTTGATATCTCCCCACCAGCACTGACAGAAAAGGGGATATTAATAAATATCCTTGGCTACTGAAGCAGAAAAGAACTGTGCTGTATTTTTTCAAAAAGTTTTCACTTAAATGAGCACTAATGCCCTCAACTGATACCTATATTAGGCAGCTAGAAATCGCCTACTCTGTTCTGCCTCTACTGGAATAGATATCCTAAGGCTACCATCCTCGTAAGATACTCTGCTTGCTTATCCAGAAGGGGAAAAACCAACTAACTCTGATCGAGCTGATTGCGTCAAAGTACGTGTGCGGATGTGGGTGTAGGTTCATTTTGATAAAAATGATTTCTCAATGGCCTGCTGTCCTAACTATTTTATCAATCAGAATTACTCCTACAAAGTGCTACAGAGGGTGGGGAACGGCTATCAGGTCAGCTTTTCCCTTTACCAGCTGGATGCTCTTGAGCTCCTCAGACGAGTAAGCAGATCTGAGGTCCTCTGAGATCACACCCAACCTCAAACCTCCTACTCACGCTTCAGACGATAAGGTTGGGAACAAGGCACCAGCGGGGCACTAAAGCAAAGGAAACTAGCAGGCTGTAAACGGGAGGAGCGCCGGGGACTGAACCCTTTCACTAGGCAAGGTTTCCCGATCACTTGCTCAGGTGCTCACTATTCTGTATACTACACACCCATGCCACTTACAGAGTCCCTTCCCCTGACACGTGGAGGACATGACCTGTAAGGCGACAAAAAGAGGCACAATAAACGGACATGCAATATTAAAGCCTTCGTTTTGTAATATTTATAAAGTGCAATGAAATAATTCTAGACGTCCTTCTACTAAGGTGACAAGTGGAGCGTGATATTTTAAGATAATGTCCAGGTGGACGCAGTTGCATTAAATGGGAAGTGGAAGGTTCCAGGCAGAAATGACTGGCATCTGGCCCCGCCCAGCTTTTCGCAACCAACTGATTTGGGGACTATGAGTGGCAAAGAGTTGCCTGATATTAGACTCAGGGCTCTAACTTCTTTGGAGGCTGTCTTCAAGGCTTGTGGAAAAAAAAAATCCATGCTTTGCTTAACAACTGATTAAACAGATTAAAAGGTCTAAATGTTTCTTATTTGGTGACTGAAATAAAAACAGCAACTGCTCCTTCTGCCCAAAAGTCCCTGATTTTCTTCAAGGGCTTAGGCAAACAAACAAACAAACAAACAAAAAACAGAAAACAAAATTTAAAAACAAAAGATATAACAGATTTTTTTTGGACAGGTTTTTTAACTCAGTGGATACAAAGTTATCTTGGAGGACCCTAAGTTCTACTGTCCAGCAAGGTGCCTTTAATTAATATAGTGTATACTTCAAAAATAGTTAAGAGTAGTTTTTAGATGTTTAGACCACACATACATGATATATACTCGAAGTGACTAATATACTGACTAGTCTGACGTGATCATCTCACAATGAAACGTCACATTGCACCCTATAAATATATACAATTGTATATAAAAACCCTAAAAGGGGAGAAAACAGGCTTTTAAGAGAACGTTACACCGGCTGGCTTTACTTCGGAGATAGTTTGGAATCTCGGAATCTAAAAGCATGCCAGGTCACGTGGCCTCGATCTGTCTCCCGCGGGCCACGGGCTGCCTGCCGTTACCGCGCCCTGGTGCTCGTGGCTTTCACTTACGCCTACTTTCATAAATGGCTCTCGATTTCTCATAGAGCTCGTATGGGTCAGGCTTCCGCGGGTCAAAGGCCTCTGTTGAGTCAGGAAAGGAGCTCCTGTGCAGGGCGGGTGGGAAGGGCAGGTTCTGCGGAATGGCCGGAGCAGATAAACTCGTCTGCGGGCTGCCTTGGCTCTCCCATCGGTCCATGATCTGCAAAGCAAGGGGAACAGGGAAGATGACGGGCGGCGAACTCTGCCTGGCTCTTCCCTCTGCTGCCTTTGAGTTAGACATTCTTCCCTTGGGGGCTTGTCTTCAAGAAGCTTTGATGACTCTGGGACACATGCCTTAAAGCCTTGGTCTCCAACCTTTATGACACCCGGAACTGGTTTAATTGGAGATGTTTCTCCCCAGGGAGGAAGGGAGGGAGTACTTGTTAAGCTGTACACTGTTGGGGGACAGTTTTGAAATCGCAGCAGAAGCAGGAGGAGGGCCAGGAGTGAAGCTCCGCCTTCTGACAATTACCTCCCATCAATCAGCAGCAGCCCTAGAGTCTAATAGGAGCACGCTGACAGAAGGCGGAGCTCCGCTTACTACTCACTTCCTGCTCATCCGTCTCTGTGGCCCTAGGGGCTGGGGGTAACTGCTTTAAAGAATTATTTGAAAACAAGCCATTTTATTAGCACGTGACTGTGGTATATGACCACTGCTGTCATGCTGGGGGTTAGTTCACATCAATTCCACTTCTATTTCTATTCCGCTGTACCCAAACAGAAGGGAAAGTAGCCTGCGCACGTCAGCTGCCACCTCCGCTTGTCCCAGCAGCCTTCTATACTAGGACGTGCAGCCACGTTCCTTTGGGTTTCTAAGTAACTCCACAGCCACCTGGGATCCTGGGGTGGCTCAGTTCTCTAGGCAGGCTCATTTACTGCTGGCCTGCTGCCCTGTCCTCTAAAATGTTGCCGGTGCTTCTGGAAGCAGTGGCCAATGCTTTCCTACTGACACTTCACAC
This sequence comes from Ctenodactylus gundi, assembly GCA_004027205.1. NCBI lineage: Eukaryota > Metazoa > Chordata > Mammalia > Rodentia > Ctenodactylidae > Ctenodactylus > Ctenodactylus gundi. Next base: position 72,341 of record PVKB01005232.1, read on the forward strand.
GCATGATCTTCTTTGATCCTCATCCTGGCATTTCAGTGTAGACGGAACAAGAAAAAACACCATTTTATCAAGGAGAAAGCCAGGCTCTCCCAAGTCATCTTTTGTCACCCCCAAATTCCCCTTCATTCAAATATTAACTGACTTCTCACTCTGACTCGACTTCTGCTTTTTTGATTGAATAAACCTATAGTGAGTGTGAACATTAGATTTTTGCCTAGAGGTCTGTACTAGGTCCATGTAGTCCTCAGGACCACCCACTCCCCCAGGGGGCCAGGGCATGTGTCACAGGGCCCAGGTGCTGCCCACCCTGCTGCTGTCTGCTACTGTTTCTCCCGTGCTTCTCTGGCACCTGGCAGGCTTGCTCTTGCCACTCAAGCTCTGCATACCTTATTTCTCCTTCTACCTATAAAATTCACCTGTTTCCCCTCTTCCACCTCTTCCTTCAACGCATCTGGATACTCTCTTCAGAAGAGACGCCTGTCTTCCTAGAAGGCCCTGGCTGACCATCCCACCTGGCCTGGCCTGTGCTTGTCCTTTTGTGTGTCACAACATACAAGAAGTGCTCAGAAAATAATCACTTAGTGAATGAATATGTCATGATTAAAACAGGGACCAACTCTAAACAACTAGTTTCGATTCACTCTTCACTGAGCGTGACAGGATCAGAGCTCTCTGTCTTCCACTTCACTGTCCACTTGTTCTCACTGGCTTTGGTTTGGTCAAGGTGCTGACTGTAGTTCTCACCAATCAGTAGTCAAGATCTCATAGCCCAAAGGACCATGTAGCTAGGGTTTTCAAACTGTGTACGTGCCCTGTGCGGCACGAGAGATTCCTGGGGCTCACTGCGCCCCTGGGACTGGGACAGGGCTCAGGCTGAGCCAGGCACGAGTGAAAGAAAGGGGTCGCTGACTGTGACTTCAGTAAGATTAGCTTTCACTTGTTTTCTGTATCAGCTCTTGTCCAGATTTCCTGTGAACAGTTTACAAAGCTTATGAAGATGGAAAAGCCCTGGCCTAGTCCAGTTCCCTCAGATTACATAACATCTCTAGAAGTACAGGTAGATAAGGGGCTTGTGTGAGGCCCCGCAGCTGCCAATGCCAGACCTGGAAGAGAACCAGCCTGGAACTTGGCTAAGAAGGTTTCTTTATGTGATGAGACAGTGCGGGGGGAGAGGGAGGGTGGGGGGGGGGAGAGGGGTGTACTGGTAAATGTGGCTGGAGTTCTAGTGACTTTTCTTTTCAGTGAGCCTTTACTCTCACTTAGCAAAAATCCTTCAAGATGTATCTTGTAATTCATTTAGCAACAAAACCCATACAGGAAACCATTCTGGGTTTCTTCAATCACTCATGTCAGGTGACCTTGCTATGAGCACAAGGCCCACATTTGTGCTGAAAGGTACATCCTTATTTTGCTTTAACTGACTTTGGCCCTAGGTGGATATACTCTGGGGGTTGCTTCCTGTCTCTAAACCCAAGACACTAAATGCTGAAAAGTTAGTGAATTGGAAATGTATCCTGAGGTACTAGAGAGCCCCATTTGTGGACACGGAGTTTCGGTAAATGTCTGATTCTTTCATTCTCCACTGAGGGCTACGTGATATCCACATGCTTCTTGTGGGAATACTGTTTGTGCACTGTAATCAAAGCAAACACACTTCAGGCAGAGTATTGGTATTTCCAGAACCAATAATAAAACTACAGAAAAAAATACTACTTTGGGCACTATTTTGGAAAGCTTCTGCAGCACACTGACAGATTGTACAATTTCTGTAGCACTAAGATTGTGAAATCAGTCAAGCATCCAGTTGGTGCTTAGTAAAGTTCTTACAACTTGTTGCTGTGACATTCATCAACCTCCAGCCATTTGGTCAAGGTTTCTCAAAAACTGCAGAGCATGTGTCCATGAGAAAGCGAACTTACAGTATCTCTGTCCCCTGCCCTGTTCCTTCCAAACTAAGTTACCTGATGCTTCAGCTCAGAAGACCTTGGAGTAAACCCCTGCTCTGGGTCAGAGGTCACACTTGGCTGGGCCAAGTGCACAGTGTGGACTGCACCCCAGGCTGAGTGGTTCTTCTGGCTGCTCCCGACTTCCTTAGGCACCTTGGTCTCTGGACTTACGCTCTGTCCCTGGGAAACTCTGCGCTCCTCTCTACCTTCATGAATCTCGTAGGCTCTGATCCTGCCCCTTCCCCAGGGCCACTGGCCTTGCTCGCTCTATGTCTCATCTTTCTGCTTCTGACCTCTCTAGAGAGCATGTGTGTTACCTGCTAAGTGCTTAGCGCTCAAGCTTTTCTCGGGGCAGTATTTTAATGGACAGGAAGGAGATTTCTGTATCTAGGAGAAGCCTTGTGTCTCTACTGGTGTTGGTGAGTGGGTGAGCATGAATCTCTGACAGACTGAGGGCACGGTGAATTACTGAGGACAGAGTGAATACTCAGTCCATATCAAGGCATCAAATATTAATGCAGAATGACTCACTATGACTGAGACTAATTGTTTTAAAGCCCAGATTCTGACTCTAGGGTGTATACAGGGAGCAGAGGGTTAATGAACAGGCAGGTCCTCTGGCCCAATATTCTGTCCAACTCTTGCTTTCTTCCTCTACAGTAGTCTAAAGCCATTGCTGTTATTACTTTAGGTGGGCTGGCAAAGAAGCCATTTAATGTAATTCTTTACTTTTTTAAAAAAAAAATTGTGGTACTGAAGATTAAACTCAGGACCTTCACAGTGAGTTACATCCCCAGCCCTTTTATTTTTTGATTTTGAGACAGGGTCTTACCAACTAACTAAATTGCCCAGGTGGGCTAGAATTTGTGATTTTCCTGCCTCAGCTTCCCTAGGTGTTGGGATTATAAGGATTGTGCCACCAGGTATGGCTGGCTTAATTCTACGCCTTGGAAAATGAACTTCAATCCCTTCCATACAGAGTGAATGAAAACTTGCTCTGATGAGTGTATTACTTGCTAAATAGGAAGTGACCATCTGATACAGATTTGGTCAAGATGTGATCAGTAGGACAGAAGAGGGTTGGTGAGTGACGTGGGGCCAGGGGGACGCTAGACCTCATTCAGGATAATATTTCCTTACTCTGACCTAGTATGCCATCAATCCGCTTCAAAGAAGAAAGTATATGAATCCAAACACTGTGGGATGTTGTATATCTGCTTCAATTAGTTTAGCTAGGGAAGTTCACTTTATAGAGGGGATTTTTTTAAGGGTTTGTGTACAGAGAGCATGATTTCTATGGTGACAGCAGTTCACGTCTGTGAGCTTAGCATGTTGCAGAGCACTGTTTTAAGCACCTTCATTGGAATAGAATATTCACAGTAACTTTACACGAGGGGTATTATTATTATCTTCATTTTACATAGATCTTAAAACACTGAGAGCTTAAGCAGCTATTAATAGTTCAAGGTTATACAGTGAGGGAGGAAAAGAAGCACAACTTGAAGCTGGGCCATATGCCTTCAGAGTCTGCACTCTCAGCAACTAGGCCATAGCTACTGCTGTTCTTCACAGCTCTCAGTCTCAGAGGCTTCTGGTAGTTACGTCTTCACTCAGCCCAGGATCTGCAAGTCCAAGCCCTAGATTTTGTAGAGGTGCATGGGTTCAGGATTAATTGCACACTGAATTCTATAAAACCTTTTTTGGAATTATTGACTGGGGCATAATTACTGTAATGACAGCAAATGCTGTAATTATGCCAAATGACATAATTTGTGTAGTAAATGTGGTACATATAAGGAAATCACTAGATTGCATAATTAGGCACCATGATGAGGTTGCAAGGTTCCTTGTTAAATTAGGTAAAATGCACATAACCACAGAGCACAGATTTAAATTTGGTGGGGAAAGGAAGGAGCTATTTAGGAGATGGACAAGATAAAGCAAGTTTCATTTTGAACATTTAGAAATATCTCTTTTCAAAATCATATGCATCAGTAGGTGATTTACTAAGCCCAAATAGGATGGTTAGCCCATCTGACTGATATAGAACATACCTACAAAAACCTTAAACTAGGGCATGAATGCTCAGAGAGTCCTGTGTGATAGCCTTTGTGCACCTTTGAAAAGGAGTGTGGGCCCTTAGCCCCTTCCTGTTCCCTTCCTCTCTCTGGTTCTTAGCCTGTGACGTCAGCAACTTTGCTCCACCATGATCTCCTGCTATGAGATGCTACCTCAGTACAGGCCCAAAGCAACAAGGCAAACTAAACCCTGACAAGAACTTCTAAAATGGAGAAAAAAATAAGCCTTTCCTCTTCATTAGTGGTTATGACTTAAATCTAAAAATGTTCCCCCAAAGTCTCAAGCGTTCAGAGGTAGTGGCTTCTGGAAGACGGCTGGATGATGGGGGTGCTACACTTAACTACAGATTCATCCACTGCTGAACGTGCTACCAGGAAGTGTGGCCTGGTGAGAAGGAGCAGATCATTGGTGGTGTGATGGGGGGCGGTGATCTTGTCTCCAGATCCTCCCTTCCCCCTCTACTCCCTGGCTTCATAAGTTAAACAACTTTCCTTTGCTCTACCCTCCCATTGTACCATTTCTGCCTTGAAACTGGCCACCCATGGACTGAACCCTCTAAAACCATGATCCAAAACTAATTTTTCTTTTTCTAAGTTGCTGGCATCATGCATTTTGTCCCAGAGATATCAAAGTGGTAGAAATACTAATTATCTCAGGCATTTCATTACAGGGCTCAAAAGCTGACTAATATAACTAGTTATGATTTAATTGCAAGGAAAAACTTTGTCTCCAATGGCTAAGTCAACCTGGTCAACCTAGCCTTACAAAAGCATTATTAAAACTCACCAGCTCCTACGTCAGCATAAAGCTTCAGCATATTGCACAAAGGAACTAGGCCCAGAAAGGTGAGGTGGTCAGGGAGATGGCCAGTATCTAAAGAAGTTTCCGAAGCACTGCTTTGGGTGATTATTAGGTTTGGAATATATTTTGCATCAAATAATATGCAACACATATTTGGAATGACTATTATAGAGCAAATATATGTACAGAGAACTAGCTATAAATATATATGTACACATTTGTAACTAAGAGCCAATATGCGTGCGTACATATAATTCATTTTATTTAGCTTGGTAGCTACACACGCACATACTTATCTCAGAGACATGAAGATGTGAATATAGGATCTGGGGGCAAAGCTCAGGGATTAGAGCACTTGCCTAGGAACCTTGAGGTCCTGGATTCCATCCCCCAGCACCACAAAAGAGATGGGTGTTGTGGTGCATGCTTGCAATTCCAGCATTCAGGAGGCCATGGCAGGAGTATTAGAGTGAGGTCTAGGCCAACCTAGGCTACACAGTGAGTTCTGAACCAGCCTGGACTACAGATCAAGACCCTATCTCAAAAAATGCAAATTTAAAAATAAAAATATATATAGAATGAAATTCCTTGTGGACTAAATTTAATTTGCAGGGGAAGACATCTGAGCCTATAGTTTACAATGTTTGCAAAAGTTCCGTGTTGTAAAGACTATATAGTGTGCATGACAGGGGAAAACCAAGATTTCTAAAGTATTTTCATTGTGCCAGACTGAAGGACATTAGTGTTTACTTTGTAAGTGCATTTAAAAAAATCAAAGAATTAGCCTCATATGAAAACATGATGAATTGAACTTCTATTGGGGGGTGGGGGGGGCGGGAATATTAGACCAGAAAACTCAGAGGATGTCTTCTTCTGGTATCATAGTGTCTCACAGGTGGAAGAGATTTTAAGGTCATTTAATTCAACTCTTGTTTAATAAGATTATATAGTAATCACAAATAAAGAAGCATAATAATTCCAACTTACAGGCTTTGGAGTTTTCCATGGAGAAAAGAAACCTGTAATAAAGAAAACAATATTTGAACTTCAAAAATATATCCTACTACCATTTATAGGTGGTATGATATTAAAATAATTTTAATTCACTTAAATTAGTTAACAGCAGCAACAACAAATTCTGTATGGCTAGAAAGTTGTCTTCAAGGGACTCAAGTGCTTTCACTGGAACTATACCAGTGATTCCAAGAACTCCATCAAGTGGCCCTGGAGGAAGTACAGAGAAAGGAGTGATTGTGTGACAAAGAGACGAAGCCACCAGAGAAGTCAAGAATGACTGAGCCCGAGGGATTCCAGCCACCAAGACCAAGTCATCTTGAGAGGTTTCGGCCACTAGGACTGAGTCGTCTGAGGGATTCCAGCCATCCAGCTTGAACAGGAGGGACAGAGAGAAGAGACACATAGGAGCTTAGAGTTTTTAAAGGTAATGCTTGCTAGCGTGGCTCACGATTCTTCCTTATGCATCTACTTTGTGCAGTTAAGATTCAATCAAAAGGCTTTGTTATTCCTAAATTCAAAAATGATGTATCTATCTGTATTACAAATCAAATCATGTGGTAAATTTTTATGTGACAATTCCCCCAAAGACATCTTCTCTAGAGCAGGTTTTTATTTTATTACCCTCCTGCCCTAGTGCCAGTGCAATGCTTGACATAAAGAAACTCAAGATGTTTGCTAGTTAAATGAGCCATATACCGCCGAAGCATATTTTTAAAGACTTAAGCTCTTTCTGTGATCACAAACAATATGATGATTAGACAGAATCTTTAAGGACAGATCCATTCTCTTTATAAAATTATTTAATATAGAATCAATTTTAAATAAAAGTAATAAACCAAGTGTCAAAATAACAAAGGGAGCAGGGCTGACAGACGTAGGTCTGAACCATCCAAAGGTTAATCTAGCAGATAAAATTACTTTCTTCTCACATCCATCGTATCTCTCCTCTTTCAATAACTTTTGCTCATGTTAATATTAGGTGATGTCTGATAAAATGTCCAATAAAAATGAAATATTGAAAATATGCGCCACACTAAGCTTATCACCTTTAAACTGAGATGCCAAAAATAGGAAGCGTTGACAACCATAACCCATTTATAGGAATTATCTACAGAAATCTGGACATGCAATCACCTAGACGATTAAGCAATCCAATGGAGGCATGGCAGAAATGCTAACTGCTTCTCCAGGCACCACCACGATGAACTGAAGACTCATAATGAGTGAAACTACATAATGCATTGTATTTTGCAGATTTTCTTGGAACCCACTGCTAAATAAAATAGTCATGCATAATAACCATCTCAACCATGGAGCTTGGTAGAATTAGCTTTTGTTTTGTGCCCAATGCTCAGTTCTTACCCCTCTTTTCATTAATTAAATTCTTTTTGATGTGTCATTTGGTCATAATTTAATTATAAGACTTTGATTATTTCCTTTATGGAAATTATTAAAGGTAAAAATTATAAATTTTTCTCTCTTGACTCATTCTGTACTTTGACTGTGAGTTAAAAAGTGAAAAAACTTAACCTAACGCTAATTAACCATTATTTTCAGTGAAGAATAGCTGTTCTATGAAATTGCCAACACTTTTTTTTGAGTAAAGATGTCATGTAGGCATTTTCACAATGTCAGAACATTCAATTACTTTCTCTGCTTTGATTTGTCAGCTTCTTCCTAGAAGGCCTAGACGGGTTTTGAGTATTTATTATTTTCCATTTTAGGTTTTGAGTATTTATTATTTTTCCATTTGATTGGTACTGGAAGTGCCTTAGACTTTGATACAAAGATATTGAAAGTGAATCCTGTATTACAGAGCTATCATCTCCACAACAGCATTATCCTAAAAAAGGTTTTTCTTCTCATGAGAAATGTATAATCACCTGACCTCTCAGGAGCTGGATGCCAGGACTAAAAAGGGACAAGAGGTAAACTGGCCAAGAGCAGACACAGAAAGAGAATGTTTAATTTGATCACCTTTCATCTTCCATCATGGGCACTGGCTTCCCACTTTTTTAAAGCTGTTTCATTCAACCTGATCTCACACCCCTACCTCGATCCAGGATTTCTTTGCTCTTCTTGGATGGAAGTTTCTGGAAGAGTGATAATGCTCATGGAAGGCATTCAGGCCTTATCTCTGAAGCAGTGGCTGGCCTTTCTGAGTTATTGGCCAAAAGAAGCTACTTGCTGAAGACCAAGTAATTTTTTTTGGTAAGAAGAAGTACCAGAATAGATTTCCTTAAAACAAAATGACTCAGGTAATCCTCTATGTTTCCTTAGCCAATCATTAATCATGCTACAAGCGGTTAAATTAAGATAAATAGGAAATATCTATTTTGGATAGACTCAACTTGGTGCTGATTAAGTCAGACAGTCAAGTTTTGAAAATTGTTTAATTTCCAATTTTCTCCTCAACTTTATTGGAGTAGATATAGAAATATTTTAACAGGGTAGGTCAAACTATTACACATTATGAATATATGTAATTGTTAGTGGAGATGGTTCCTTTAGGAAATGTAATCTTTTTCAATTAGCATTTGGAAAAAAACAAACCCACTCCAACCCAAATCAGAACCCTAATTCCTTTAGAACACCGGCAATCTTTTGTACGGAGCTCATTTCTTAAATTTTTGTGTTAGAATATGCCACAGGATGACATTGAAGGTCTAGGATACTTCACACACATACATGCATATAAATATAGACATACACATTGTATACAGAATCACCACACTCTGGAATGTTTGGAATAATTTCTATGTGGTGTGATTATTTCAAAATAGCTTGCTGTGTTTTGCTCTTGTAGTTTACTTCACAGACCACAGCGACACTATTCTCCTACTCTCCTAAATGATATCACCTCTTGTGGGTGTCCCAGCCGCACTCTGTCCAAGCACTTTGGTCGGCTTTGTTTATGGAGACATCGCTTTTGGTGGGTTCTTACGATGCATTTTCACAGGGAAATAGCAACAAAGACATAGATGACTTATTCTCAAGCCTTTTAGAGCTCAGGTAGTCCTCATTAAAAATTGAGTTCATAAAAAGAATTTTTTATCTTTAAAATAATAGTAATACATTCCTTATGTTTTACTTTATGGGCCCTATTTTTCCTACTTACATAGGAAGTTGTGTATTGGAATTCTCCCGAGGGATTAAAATCTCTTTATTATATGTGATTAATGTTTTCCAAAGATCATTGATTTTTATCTTAAGCAGCATGGTTTATATTTATGTGCGTGTGCACATTCAAACATATTTATTGAATCTTGGATCTCAAGACAACAAAAGCAAAAGACCTCAAGGAATAGTTATAAACCAAATAAAGCATGAGTTGGAGTGTAAAAGAAAAAAAAATGACTCAATGGGAAGATTTAGATGCCTTTTAATACAAAGCCCCAAACTGTATTGGACTTCTAAAATCTCTCTTCCTTGGAAGTGGAAATAAAGCTAAAATATATTCATGATTTTGTGCCTAAAATCATAGTAAGAGGGGAAAAGAAACAGACACATACTGCAAAAAGATTAGAGAAGAAATTCTGTTGTTGAAATGGCATAGGAAAGATGACAATATTGACTCCATATTGAAATTTAAATTGAACTTTACTCATCAGCTGAATACACTTTTCAATGAACTAAAGGAATATAGCTGTCAGATAAAATACACACAGATAAATTAGAGTTTCAGGTAAACAGTAATATTTTAGTGCCAGTATGCCCCATATAAAGCATGAGATGTATAATTCCTGGGACACTCTTACATTAAAAATATTCATTGTTTGTTTGAAATTTAATCTAGCTGGAAATTCTGTTTTTATTTGCTACATGTAGCCACTCCATATGGGAAAACATTTATCTATGTCCTAGGCAACCATTTAGAAATAAAAACACTGCAGGGAGTATTCATCCATTTAACTCAGTTAAAAAAAAAAAAAACTAGCATGATGTTAACCTTTTGTTTGTTGTCTGGAACCTTACTGTATGGAAACCCTGGAGCACCCCAGTTGCTACACAGATTGCTGCACTGTGTTGACTTCCTGTTCCTCAGTAGCATGGGCTGAGGCCGGGATTCAAGAGAAGCACAACTCTGGGGTAATGTAAGCGCCACACAAAGCCTACAATGTTGCCTTAGCCCACGCACCATCCCTGCCTGGCAGCTGTTTTCACAACCACTTCTCCAGTCAAGGAATACCCAACAGGAGGGACTACCTATGCACATGCGCAGTAGCTTGGGAGGGACGGCCTCTTGATGACATGCTTGTGCGTGGAGGTTTATGGGCTTATGTTTGGAGGTTTATGATTACGTATCTTCATGAGGCAATAAGGTGATGAATTTTATGTAAATTGGGTTATCTCAAATTGAATAAAATGAAGAGCAACTTTATCTCATCATTGGATCATCAATTTGGAACAATTTGGCAAGGTGAATTTTTAAGCTTTTCCAGAATTTCTCCACCTAGATATAAACCTTTCAGCATGTTTCTATAATATACTCCAGCTGATATAAAGAGCTCCTATTTGCAGATTGTGAACTAATTCCATTTTTAACTGAAGTATCAGCAAGAACATATGATTTAGGTTTTAAAAGATGAACATTACAATTTCTGGTATTATGTATGGAATTCTTTAGTTACTAAACATGAGAGACACTGGGGAAACACTTCTGCTTTTTCCTTAAGAAGAAAAAAAGAAAGTAGGAACTGCTTCGAAATAAAAGTCTATTACATTGCAGATGTCCATGTCCTGGGTCATTAACGCTGTGTGTTTGGTTTTACTTTGAAAAAAGACATAAAACATTGTGTATAAAATAACACCACGGACCTGCACATGGACGTGCAGACGGTTCTTGACTTAAGGGTCATCCGACTTAAATCTTTTGTCTTCCCGGTGGTGAAAATGGTGCGTGCTCAGGAGAAACTGTACTTTGCATTTGACCTTCTCTGCTAACGACACAGTTGTCTACTGATGGTGGGCTTACCTGGACATAACCTCATTTCGAGTAGAGGGGCATGGGCACATTTCACATGGTGCTCTGGTTTAAATCTACAGAGTCTCCTTAAAGCCTCACGCATCTGTAAGGTGACTGGACCATGGGTGGGGAAAGGAGTACTCAGCAGGGGGTTCATTCATGGATGGATGGTCCAGCAGCTGCATGTGCTGTGGGGAGGCAGGGCCCGGTCGGAGGAGTTTCACTGGGGATGTGAACTGGAGGGGTGTGCCAACAACTTCTTCTCTTTCCACTTCCTGGCTGCCAGGATAGGAGAGGCTTTTTTTCTGCCAGGCTCTTCCACGGTCCCCTTTTCCCCCTCAGAATCCCCTAAAACACTAAAGGCTGAAATAAACCTCTCTTCTTTTAAGTTGTGGCTGTCAAGTACCATGTTCCACTGATGGGAAGGTGACTAAGATGGTAAATTTTAAGTTATATATGTTTTAGCACAATTTAAAGAAAATTTGAAGTTTTTAATGTACTAGAAAAAGGGAGAGAGAAAGTTGAAAGGCAGAATGAAAGAACACAGAGATGATATGTGAGTGAGAAGAAAGAATCAAGAGAATTTCTTTTCAGAGGCCTGTGACACCCGCCCGAACGCAGACACACAGAGACTCTCTCACTCGCAAGTTGTTTTTCTCAGACAGGGTGGCAGGCAACAGAGGGGCGCCTATTTATTCCTACTTCGTTTCTGAAAATATTTCAGGGATCCTCAGAAGCTCTTCCAACAGATTTTTTATAAAGGTTTCCCAATGCAGGCAGAAAGCCGCAGGGGTTTCAGAATCTCCAGCCTGGGCTAATTTGGGAAAGAAAAATACCACTAATAAAGTTAATCCTTAATTTTCATTTTGCATTGGCCTGGCAAACAGACTTAAGCTGTCCATCAAAAAGCCTGCCTTTGATAAATGTAAGCCAGCAGGGTAATGAGCTAATTTCCATTAAAACTAGTTCAATGTTATTCATTTTTTTCCCTGGTTTTGACTGATTCATGTATTTCTTATTAAAATTCATTAGATGAGTTGAGCCCTACAGTTTCTGTCTAAGCTATTTGTAGTAAGTAAAAAGGCAATTTTTCTTAATGAAACTGACCTAGGTGAAGAGACAGCCTTTCCCTAAAGCAAGGATGGGAGACAGACTGTGGCAGCCATGTTTAAGCCCAGGAATGCCTACAATACACAAAGACAATTCTATATTGGCTGCCATTTTTCAACTGGGGATTATTTTAATTAAAAAATTTATGTGTTGAGCTGAGGTTTTCTTTCTCCCTACCCCCCACATTTTGTGATTAGTACATGTTGGCTATACAGATTAAAGTGTTTCTATTTTGGCAGATCTGTACGTAACATTTTAATCACCTCTCTCCCATCGTCTTCTCGTCCCCCCACCCCTACTTTCACATATTGTATTTGGAGGGGCAGGTGAATGTGTGTAATGTATTTTGGTTATATTCATGCCCACTTTTACCCACCTTTACAAACCCTCAGCTAAGGTTTTCTTTGCAACACTTTAAAAATAGTCCATTCTGCAACTTTTAAATAAATTTTAAAAATACACACCATGAAACTGTCTCCAAAAGGTCTTACAAACAGAGCAGTCTGATCATTTCAAGCAATTTCAGTGAATGTCTAAGCAGGGTAAGTCTGCACATGTTGCTGTCTGATAAACTCAGCAACGTGAAAGGCAAGATTCCAAATACAGCAGGCAAGGTGAAAAGCCACAAACAGGAATGAGGGCAGAGACTGGAAGGGGACAAGATGGGTCAGGAAGGCTGCGCCACAGGATGAGGCGTGTCCTGCACAAGGAGTTAACAGCAAGACCACGGGCACAGGAGACAGGAAACGGCTCTGAGACTGTGGCACACTGTAAACAGGTAGCAAAGAAGTGTGAAAGGACACCAGGGCTTGCAAATAGAAAAATCCAGTTCTGAGAGTTTGGTTTTTATTGACAAATGTACAGCAATGTCTTTTTTTTTTTTGAGAAACCTATCTGGAAACATTTTGATGAAATTTAAGACAGACTCGATGTCTTCAGTGTAACATCTAAGCACCATAAATTCAACACAGCAAAAGTAGAATTTTTAATCTTTCCTAGCAAATCTTGTTTTTGCTTTTATTCTTCTTTATTTGGGGAAATCTCACCTACAACTCTTGAGGTTTTAAAAATAAGAGTCTTAATGTATTTTTTCACAATTTCCTCTCCCTGGTTTCCTTATTATCAAATTCTGTACTTTCCATGTTCAAATTCTATTTCAAATCCTTTTCTGTCCAATTTCCTGATCACCATACAATCCATGCCTTATTATCTCTTGTTTGAACTTAAGGAGCAGTGAATTTTATGCTTTCAATTAACTTAATTATGCTTAAACTCTTTCAGTGGATTTCTACTACATGTAGAATTAAACACAAAATCTACATGGCCCTCAAAAAACTGGCTCTCATTGACTGACTCCCCAGCCACCTCATGTGACCTCTTTGCTTACTCAAACTCAAATTCCTTGAGTGAGCCAGGCTTTTCGAACCACAGGGCCTTTGCAGAAGTTCCTCCATCTGCTCATCCTTTCTGTTCCCACAGTACTGCTGACAACTTTATGTGTCTGCTTAAATAGCACTCTCTCAGAGAGGATGTCCTTGGCCTTTAATTTTTAACCAAGTATCCTCATTATACATATTCACTGCATCCGGTATTTTTCCTTTAGATGGCACTCATTACTATGTGTAGTCACATCTAAGAAATTATATTAATTTAGTTACACTTGTGAGCTTATTAATGTTCATCTCCCCCACAGGAGTGCAAATCCCCTTAAGGAAGGCACCTATCTAGGCTCTTAACAGAGCATTCCTAGTACTTAGCAGATACTGGATAAATGGTAGGTGTTCCACTAGGTAGAGATGTATGAGAAAAGTCGTGGCAGCAATGGGTGAAGAAAGTAGGAGAGACAGAGTCATGTGACAATAAGTCGTGGGCAATGGCATCACTAGCTGAGGTGAGGGATGCAGTAAAGAGTTTGTGCTGAGCGGTGTTCAGCCAGTTAGACTGGGCAAAATAAGATGGGGAAGCTATTGGGTTGGTGATTGGGTTTGAACTATATCTTGGAATTTGAACCAAAGTGAGTGTGGAAGGTCTGTAGAAGTTGGTGTTATCACCTGGCATCAGTTATGGTATCAGGACTACAAATATCATGAGCAAGAGTAAATTTTATTTTATTATATTTTATTTTCTGAGGCAGGGTCTTGCTCCACAGTCCAGGGTGGTCTTCAGCTCATGATGTGACCCAGGCCAGTTTAACAAAGGTGTGTAGGGCAAGATGTGAAATTCTCAGGGCCTTCACACAATGACGGAAGTGTTTAAAAAGTAATCGAGAGCCACAGAAAGATGTTACACTATATGCAACACACAAGACACGGGAAGACAAATACCACATGGTTTGTTGTATGCTTGGCTTCATAGGTGGGAGCTGAAAGGAAGCCTGACTGGAAGTCCACCAGTGATTCTTAGAGACTGGGGACCATGCGTGTGTGTAGGGGATGTGGAGGGGGAGAGCTAGTGTGTATCACGTACGTGTTTGGAATTATCACACTATACCACATTAATATGCATAATTATATTATTATGTGTTCATTTCAGGAAAGAAATGAAAAAGTCTAGAATCCCATACCCCAGACCTGTAGAATAAGATCTGTATTTTCATTCATATGCCTGTATAAGAATTGCCCATCAAAAGATACTCAATTATTTGTGGATTTGATCTTGATACTTACCATTATCTCCTTCATTTCTTTACCCTTTTGCTGTCTACAACAAGAATTTATCAAAAGAGGAATGTGACTCTGTCTCTCCTCCAAGGGACTCTAAGGGTCAAATGTCAAAGCTCTTGGCTCCTACTTCCCTCCTTTCTCCCCAGTCAGGTAACATGGACATGGTCCTCCCATGAGACCAGGTGGGACTTCCTGTTTGAAACACCTATCAAAGATACTAGGGTGGGTACTTGAGCCCTGTTCCGGTCGCTGGCCAGCACTTCCCGCCTTGCCACTGTATGCTGTTCATTTCCAGCACAGCGAGACCTCCTCTTCCTCCTGCTAACCAAGGCCTTCATTTCCTGAGCCAATTCCAACCTCACCCATGTGTCTATTTTGCCCCTTTGACTTCATCAAGCATCACTTTGCATGGTGTTTGCATTTCTATTTTTAAAGTGTTATAACTTCTAGCATCCGAGGTTTTCAAGCATGTTCTGTCCATTTCTTTTTGCAGTAAGTCTTGTTTTTTACTGTTATTCCTTTTTCCTGATTGTAAGGCTGATTATCACTTTTTAAATGCTTACTTATAAATGGAATTTTCTAACAGCATAATATGTCAACAACAACAACAAAAATACCAATTTATCTTTCTCTAAGTTTAAATATCTAGTTTCTTCTTCATTTTTTTTCTTTTAGAACTGAGGTATGACATACAGGCACACCTGACATTTAGTTTTCATGTTGACTAACTTAACTCACTAAGGCTCAATCTTGGTTGACATCATGGTTTCCCTGGTTAGCATCAGTTAGCAGAGATAAAGAACAAACCATTCAATCACCTTTGTAAGTATTTTCTAACAACTACAATCACAAACATACAAATTAAGAACAAATTTGCTTACATGATGGTGGGAAGACTTGGTGCAATTAATCTCTTTCTTTCTCTCTACTGTTTTCTTCTCTTCTGGGTAAATTATTCTGTGGAACCTCCCTGCTAACTAGAGAAAGTTCTACTCAGTCCATCGGGCATGGAGAGTCACAGACACGTGGATGATCAGAAGGAACCCTATTGACTCTTGCCGGTGACTTGATGCTTTATGTTACAGAGACAAAAACTGACCATGGGTGCCACTTTATTTGGGTTCTTTCCAAAGTAGATCCAGAGAAAACTTGGGGAACCCCAGGCAACACAAACAAAGAATGGGGAAAGTGACTCAGGAAAGGGAAATAGTTCAGTGAGTATACTGTCACTCAGCAAGTGGGGTTTGAGCCCTGTGGACTTCTGAGAACCCCAGGAACATACACTGGAAGGCTAGGGCTCTGCCGGCTGACTCCTCTCACGCTAAGGAATAATGGTTGGATCCTTCTCCCAGGATGTTTGCTCTTCTGCATTTCTGGACTATGCCTGTGTGAGATCAAGAACACACCCATACTTCGAGGGAAATTCGCAGGTAGATACTAAGAAGAGACTGGGGAGCGAGGCAGGACTTTTCCCTTCTCACTGGGGATCCCCACAGCAGCCTTAACCTTGGTGAGCTGAGGGGACAACCACCAGGGGCAGGGAAACCTCAATACTTGTGCTCTTATGGCCATCATGTCTTGTGAACAGGGATCCTTCTAGCATTCAGATGGAGAAGGCAAGGAAATTTCAACTCTCATGTCAACTTTGATCAACAAGGATTCTCAACAAACTCATCAGGATATTGTATCTTTTCAGCTGTGGAAATGCCAGGACAGGGGAGCAGCATGTGGTTAAATGTTTGCCACCATGCCTTAAGGAGGAGACAGTTCTGTATTAATATGAGAGCGGAGTAGGCATATCTTTAATAAAACATAATCAATTCTTCAGATTTGACCTTTGAAAAGGCACAGCATGTGGACTGTCTGGTTACTGGGGGAAGTCTTCAATTATTAACGTCATGGACAAGACTGGGCTAGACTTCAAAGGTGCAGCAGTTAAAACTGGCATAAGTTTTGTCACTCTGACACTTTTTCCAATAAAGATGCTAATTCTTTTCCTACTGATATGTGAAAAAATGAAATTGCCATAATATTAAGCAAAAATATCAGGGTATCAAAGGCAGACAAGATACAAAAAACACCAGTAACTAGTCCTAGAATTTATGACAGTGTCAATCCCTGGTCACAGCATCAACGACAGTGACAATCGCTCCAGTGCCAATACATAGGTGAGTCTTCCATCACAGTGTTTTAATGAAGAAAATACAATTGATCACTCTGGGACACATGTTTTCAAGTGAGTCCATGATCAAAGAAAATGTGCAGTTTATTTCCGTAAATGCCTCACGCACTGCAATCCAAATTGATTTTAGTCCTGTGGTTATGATTTTCTAAGTATTCCTCTAACTGTATGTTCAGGGCTGTGACTGAGACAACTGCTATGAGGTTTTGGCTGGCCCACCTGCTACCTGCTCACATCCTCTTCCATCTGTTCTGCGTGCTGCAGCCACAATCATCTTTCAAAGACAAATGTGACCATGTTGCCTGTGTGCTTAAACCATCATTGGCTTCCTCGTGCCTGTACGAACCAAGTGAAACCCCTTTAGAGCAGCTACCTCGCTCTCTCCTTCCCTGGCCTGGCCTCACCTTGCTCAGGTGTGCTGTGCCCACCTGCCTTGCTCACTCTCCGTCAGCAGCAAGGATCTTATTTCAGTTCCACAGACCCACATGGCCAGGTCAAGGTGCCGGATAGGTTGCCTTTTTTTTTTTTTTTTTTTTTTTTTGAGGTTGACAGGAAAAATCTACTTCCGGCCTTGTTTTTAGCTTGTGGTGTTTGGCTGGAAACCTCTGGTGTCCCTTGACTTCTGCCATATCCTTCAATCTGTACCTTTGTTCTTCTGTGCAATCTCCTTGTGTGCATAGCCGTCTCCAAAGGTATACTTTCTCAGAAGGACACTAGTCATACTGGATTAGGAGACTGCCTAACCCCCAGTGGTTAATTTTTGCTATTATGACCCTATTTTCCAAGTAAGCTCACATTCTGAGGTATGAAGGCTCAGGACCTCAATATGTTCATTTGGGAGTGAAGGCAGGAACACAGTTCACCCCAGCATAACCCTCTGCATTAACCTTCCTGGGCAAAAGTTTTGTTGGAATTAAGAGAAGATTTTCTGTAATAACTGTATCTTTCCCATGAGTGTAAAGGCTCCCTGATGGCAGCGATCTTATATGTATTTTTGTTTTTATTGATTTTCTAACTACTGGCACAGTGCTTAGTATAGAATCAGTGAGAAATAAATATTTGTTGAATGAATAAAAGGCATATTGAAATGATTTTTTTTTTTTACCAGTGCTCAAAGTTTTAGCTCTTTCTGAGAAAAGTGTCACATTTAACAGGTTGTTATTTGGATGGTAGCCTTGGTTATATTGTTATATATTTCTTATAAAATCAGTGTGAAGGAGACAAAAAGGAATGATTACATGTATTTTACAGAATAAACTGACATTCTAACAGTGTTCTGCTCATGACATGTAAGAGGGAAGCGACAAAACCAGAACTTGGCTCACATCCTTCGTGACTCCAGGTCTGGACTTCTGCTCCACATAAGTAGGTAAAGGAGGGATGAAAGGTCATCACGCACTGACACACTAGTTAATTGTTATGATCTTATCTGAAAATCTACAAGGTCAGCGAGTAGACCTTACTCACTGGGTCACTGCTTGTTGGTTTCATTGAAAAGTCCAGGAACATCGATGGCTTGGTGGCCTTGGCTTGGGGGAGCAGTGGAGGGTGAGTGAATTAGTGGGGACGGCCTGTTCCATTCTGCATTTGCTTCTTTGACACACCTCTATAAGAGGCAGCATTGCAAGATGCGGTTCTACTTAGGAGATAAAGCTAGCACATCATTACAGACCCTGCAAAGATCCTACAGAGACGCAAAGAAGGCCAAGAAGATAGGCCAGTCAGGGACGCCTGGGCACAGAGAACAGAGCTCCTGACAACCCCAGAGCTTTCCAAAATATCATTTTATCATCCAAACTCGCAGATGACAGAATGAAGGAAAGTCTCCGGGGCTGTCAGCAACATGCTGTGATTGGGTCCTGATGTATGTATTAAAAGTTCATAGCATGTCGGAGCCGGAGGAGACCTTCCAGCGGTCCAATCCCTCACGTATGCACGTAGGCACTGGTGCGTCCTTGCAGAATCTTCAGAGATGACAACTTAACCACCAGCTGTGCCTGAATGTCAGGAGGGACGCAATGTCTCATACAGGGGGCAGATTTGTACCTAAACTCCCTGAGTGACTTCCAACCAAACAGAGCTACATTTCATTTTAATCTTAAGGAAACTATGAAGGTAGAGGCTTTGTGAAGGTAGGAAAGATTGCGAAGGGTCTGGCTTGCTTCCCAAAGCTGCAGGAGTGCTCTGGGCCCCTTACATTGGATCCTTCACACAGTGGCCGTGGGGACTGGATCGAGGTTTCTTTCCAAATGGAATTAACAAATCAAGATCCAGACTCAAAAGCAGAGACAGCAGATTAGAGCCCTGCCGGCGGCTGTTGGCAGCTGGCACCCTGCTCAGACCAAACCTGGTGCTTCATCACAGTGACATTTTGTGCCTCTTCTGTCCTCATCTACCGCCCACGTGAAGGAGACCCGGAACATTATCTTCCTTGGGCTGTGGAGGAAGGTCAGGCTGTGCCTCTAATGGCTGCTCCTGCTGACTGGGCTGGTCTGACTAATGGTGACTAATGTTCTGCAGAGCAGCAAGCAGGCGAGCATGCCCACCTTTTTAATGAGATCAGGGTTCACTCTACGGGCCCACTACCTCACTTCACGCTCCTGCCCCGGGGGTCCCCTTCACTCCCCGACTTCAGTCTGTCAGCAGGAGAAGAATGTGCAGCATTGTCTTTCTGATCCTGACCTCCCCTACTCACCACCTCAGCCGCAGGGTCCATTGCTTCCTCCTCAGCAGAGAACTCTTGTCCTCATTGACTTATTCACCATCAACTGAACATTTATTGTGTGGCTACCAGCTCGGGCTATCTGGATGGCTCTCACACTAAGAGAGAGGATATCTTTCATTTGCTGAGTCAGTTATACCTGTCCTCACGCTCATTTCTCTCCTTCCTGAGGACCCTGCTGGGATGAGCTGATGTTACAGGGCTTCTCCTGCCTCTGAACACTCCTACTCTCCTTGTAAACCAGCCTCAGCCTTCCCGCTAAAACTTGCTCCCCCTTTAATAGTCTCCATGTGGCTCTAATGACCCCCCAGTCTTCCAAGCCAGGAGCCTAGGGCTTCTCCAGAAAGTGTCCTCTTCACCCTTTGCATTCCACCCACCCGGCAGGGTTTCCCCTCCTTTGTCGCTTCTGTGTGTACCTCTCCAGAGTTGCTCCTTCTACATTGGGTCCACAGCCTGGAACTTCTTGCCTGTGCTACCATAAATGACGTTTAACTAAGGGCTCCCCTATTTCCTGTGCTTTTGTTCCCTCAACCCATTCTTGAGCACACCATTTCTCTTGTCTGCCGCTGTCCCATTTGTGAAGAACGGAGCCCAAGCCCCTTATCACACAGCCACTTCATGATGTGGCCCTGCCTGCAGCCCCAAGTGACTTCTTACCAAGTCCCATCTCTCAGCCTCCTGCCATTGGCCCCATTCCCCTCCCAGTTCTCCAACACTCAGGAGGTTGATAATTGCCCCGCCAGGCCCACAAATACCTGTAATTCTCTCCCTATTCCCTCTGCCTGGAGAGAAGTTATTTATTTTTAAATCATAGCTGAAACACCACCTCCTTTATTAGATGGACTCATTACTCTGTCTCTTGTAGTAGAATAGACCATTCCTGCTCATGTTCCCCAGGGCAGCCTGGCTGTGCCCTTACCACAGTATTAGGAAAATCTTGGGGCATCTGGGTTGACCAAATTAAAAATCTCCTAAGGGTAGATGCCATGTCCTCCTTGTTTTGCACCCCTAGTGTTTCTCCAGTGACAGGCATTTAGTGTATTCTTTTAAACATTTAAGGAAGGCTTGCTGAACAAATGAATAGCAGTGGTATTTATTCTGAAGAAAAAGACTCTCTAGTTCAATATATTGTATGGTTTTTAAAAATTATTTTCATTGTTAGTATGATTAATATCTTCTTCTTTCCTATAAGGAAAATAAGAATAAACGAAAATGAGTATGTATTTTAGATGTAAATAACTTGATTGGAAGATTGTAAAACAAGAGAACCTCTGCTGAACTTTGACAGGGCCACTGTTAGACAATGGCTGGTGACCTCAGTGGAGCTGCGCAGCAGCCAGGCTTACGACCCCTGTGTCGTTTTTGGCTCCTCACACCTCTCTAGGATCATCATACCTGTACCGGGCACACACGTCTTCCTTGGGTCACTGTGATATATTGTCCTGGTACTTCTCGGACCCCTGTGTCTTATGGATTGCCACGCCAACCTTCTTCAGTTCTTGACCTTGACTATACAAACCCTCCTTCAAAATCTCCCCTTTTCTGTCATCAGCAGATTTAAATTTCCAGGACAGGTTTAACAGAGTCTTCAATTTTCCTTTGCTTCTTCTTTCTGGCCTCTCCCATCTCTTTCTTTCTAGGAAGAGGCTCTCCTACATGGTATAACTTCAGCCCTCCACGACCCACCTGGTCCTCAGTTTCCCCACTTACTCCTGAAGTATCTGCATGCCCCAAAGACATCTCTTCCTTACCATGTGAAACTCATCAAAGGGGTTAGTATTTCAAATTAACTTTGGCTCTCAGATCTCAAGCCCATCAGAGAACTACACACAGTTCACTTCTCAGACGAAAAGACAGTTGCTGTTGGAAGCCTAGAGCGTCCAAAGTCAGGACCAAAAGGCAAAATACAAATGCCACACAGTTAAAGAGGATACGAAAACACTGGCCAATTTGCTAACCATAAAGATTTAGGTGGAGTCTCCATTGTGCATATTATTCATCTTATATCTTCCAGGAGATATCAATAGTAGAAGATGATGATATGTGATGGAAATCTGTTTAATTTAAAAGCATCAAATAAACAAAACATAGCTCTCTAAGAAGCCCTGAGTACTCAGGAGCTGTTTTTCGCATGTTGAATGTGCACTGCCTGATCCTCTTACCAAGTGTAGCTGCTTGAAATATGCCCCAATTCTGGAAGATTTCAAATACACCACATATTTTATAGAACAGTGTAACGGTGTTGATTTTTTTTTTCTTTTCAGCAGCTGTTTCCACTCATATACACAATCCATCAGTAAGTTGTCAGCCTTACCAGCTTCGTGGAGGAAAATAACGCAAAACAAAGAAACAGAAAAAACTACTAATAAGTCACACTTCCGGAGTTCTCGGTCTGTTGAACATGTTGTGTAATGCTATTTAATTTCCACAACAACCCTGCGAGGCAGGTTCTCTTCCATTGTACAAGTGAAAGAAGTGAAGATTTAGACGAACAATAATGTACTCCTGTCACACAGTTTCTAGGCAGCAGAACAAGAACTTCAAACCTAGTTTTGAACTCAAAACTGTTCTTGAAACATGGGGACTGTGCAATGGCGGAGCACTGAAGGAGGAGGAAGAAAAGACACCTGCTCAGATTCCGTTGAAGAATACCCAAATAACGGATATTGGACGAAAGTGTTTGTAGCAAAAAAGCAAAAGTCAAACCAAACTTGTAAAATGTAAGAAATAATGAGAAAGTCATCAGAAGAGAGCAGGCTCACCTCCTGAAGCAGGACCATGGGGGTATCTCACCCAAGTGTCAATGTTTTGGTGGATAATGAGTAACTTGACCATCCCTCTGGCAGTCAAGGAAGTGAAGTGGCCGGACTGTCCCTGTGTCTGACCGCAACATGGCACTTGCTGGGTGTGGAGGGGTCACATTTGGGATTCTCATCTTTAGGACTTTTCAGTGTTGAGTCCTTTAAGTCAATTCAGTCTGAGTATATATTTTTTTCCCCATTACATTATTCTTGCTTCTAGGAAGATCAGAAAAACATGCATGTTTTTCTACTCTATTCCTTGATCATTTGTTCTCTCACCTTTCCTAAAATGCTCTCCACTTTCAAGAGCCTTCCATAATGGAAAACAAGTGCCCTCATACACTTCAGCTGTGAGCTTTGAGAACCATGTGGAGACATGCTTTTGGCTAGGAGTTGGCTTTGAGATGTCTACAAATAGGAGGTCTATTCTAAAAGGACTTTAAAGAGAGAAGTCAGAAAAGACAGTGAATGTGACCCAATTCAGAAGAGAGGACACCAATGGGAAAAGTTTTGAGACTTGAAAAAATATGTTGACAAAGGAGTTATACTGTCACAAGCTTGAAAATATAGCACCAATAATTTTGAGAAACATCAAGTTATTCAGAAGAATGTGAAATCATCTAAGATCATTAGCCAATGTTGAGAAGAACCCAATGAGCTAATTTACTCTGCCCAAGCCATTCAGCCTTAATGCCAGTCTCTCCTCTGACTTATGGCTGGTATTTTATATTCCCTGCCTCCATCTTTTTCTTATAATGTAAATAGAAAGATTTACATAGACAAGCCAGCAGGAACCCCCAAAAGAACTTGCGCATATCTGAATCCAAAACTGGAAAGAGTTTGGATGAGCACAAAATAATACTACTATGTCCATCACTATTATTAAGTCTGTTCTTATTTAAGGCCCTTGCTTTTTCTAGGCACTAGGATACTTTTAAAATAAAATTGCTCTCAGATCTTTGGTGCTTACAATCAATCAGCACAATCAACTTGCAGAAGCAATTGACTCTCTCCCCATCCCCTCCCCCAGCATCTGTCATGCCTTGGACTGAAGTCACGTACTTTGGACTACCTGAGGCAAAAGCAACTCTGAAGGTAATAGTTCTCCCCCCCGCACCTCCACTCACAATTACTATAGAGGGCACAGATTTGATGGTAAATACAAGAGTTTGTTGAGCTGATATTTTTGTAGTTTAGAATTGATCTACCTCATCTGGCAAATTAGGGTCATGAGAGCAATGAATAGGAGAATTTCTGCGAGGATGAAAGAAATTATTATACTTTTCCTCAGGAGAGCTAAAAGGCCCCTTTAATCCATGAATGATTGTGAGTTGTTAGGGTTACGTGGTATCTTAGTTACTTTTTCATTGGTGTGATTCAAGAGTGGACATCCACAAATTTAGGGGAGGAAAGGCTTATTTTAGTTCACAGTTTCAGAAGGTCACAGTCCACTCAGGGGTGGCCAGCAACAATGGAAATACACGGTAGAGGTGGAGGTAGAGGCAGCTTCTCGCAACATCACCAACAGGAAGCCGAGTCCCATCAAGTCCAGTCTCTTTCCAGAGGAAAAAGCTGTAACAATCTTCTTTTTTCCTTCCTTTTATACAGTCTGAGGTCCCAGTTGGGCCTCCCACATCTGGGTAGGTGTTCTTCCCTCATTCACTGGTCTACAAATCACTCACACTTTAATCCAGGCTGGTTTCTAACTGCCTAATCTAGGTGTGGCTCCTAAACCCTAACCCAGGTGTGGTTCCCATTGCCTCAAATTGACATAATGTCTCCAATAGTTACACACAGGCTAGAAAGAAAGACCTCTAGTCCTCATGTGTCAAAAGCATTCACATTTTGGAGTGCACCATCAATACTCTTCCTGGCTTATTTCACCCAACTTTTTGTTGTTGTTGTTGTTGAGGAAGGTGTCAGCAAACAACAGGCATAGTTTTCCTACCTTCCTTATTTCAAAAGTCTTGATGATCAAAGAGGAAAAGGCTCACGGTGAGTGAGATTTCTGGAAATCCATCACCCCTCGACCCATTGCTACTCAGCATCAAGTCACTGAAGCCACTGGCCACTCCTGGCATGTTCTGTGGACCCTGGTCAGGAATCTATTATCACCAGCCAGAAAACAGGCCCTGAAGTCTGGATGCTTCCCTTCTTTTTTCATCAACTTCTAACTTATTTGGGATTAGCTCAGCTGATCTAGGACACCAGAGACCTGGAAGAAAAGTACCACGTGGCTTGCACTACTGAGTATTACTTTCCTAGAGTCCTTTTTGGGAATATTTCAGGACTACTGAGGCCCAACGCTCAAGATCAGTCCTCTGCCTGCAGTGACCCTTAAGTTTGCATTCTTATATTCTTCCTCTCTGAGATTTCAATTTTCCACTGACCCACATGAGTGGGCTTGCCTCTCAGCCCATCCTGAGGAATACCGTGTCTGTACCTGTTCACCTCCCAGGTTAATCAAGATGATGGCCAGGTAAAGGCCCTTTGCACAGAAACTACACTCATTAAAAATTTTTTTTGATTGCTCACTAGGTAATTGGCTCCAAGCATTCACATGTTGGCATACTTCAGAGTTTAGAAAAAGAGCTATTGTAGGGCATGAGAATGGAAGGAAGATAGCTTAAAATTATTTGTGGTAGGAGGACTGCTTCACAACTAACTTCACGGTGGGTGAAGGCTGACCAGCAAGGCTGTTTTTATGTATTTATATATATATTTTTTTTAGTTCCTGAACACCTCAACCCATTAGTCAAGGTCTTCATGTCACCACAATCACCTCTATCTGAAGGATCGAAATACTTATAGGTAAATTAAAATTAAAATTTTTCTTTTGTTGTTCACATGTCCAATGGTGGATCCCAGTTTCTGCAATTCTTTGCACCTACAGCATACCACACAAATCCTGGGGTGCTGAGTCGAAGATAAGGCAGAGCTTCTCAAACTACTTCTGACAAGACTAGTAAAAAACGTTTCTAATCCATCAAGACCCATCATTTTTGTATAAAAAATTTAGAAACTTAGAAAAATATAAGCCTTCATTAAAAAAATTAGTTGATTCAATAGACATAAAATTACCCATTGTTTCCTACAATAGTTTTCAACATTTTATCTCTATTTCTTATGAGTTCTTTACAGCACTGGTGACAACAGTTTCTGGACCACTTCCAGCCACAGGCCACACCCCTGGTAGCTCCCAAGGGTTTAGGACACAGTTTCTGTGCAAATGGAATCCCCATTGGTGTGCAGTGAAGACCCCCTGTGCAGGCCCTGAGCATTTTCACACTTTATCTATACAGAACATATACAGATGTACTAAAAAAAGAGAAGGGGGGACAGGGTGAATTTCTCTCAAGTGAGATGCTAGTGTGATAAGGCAAATGAATCAGTCATAGACAAAAACTAAGGCTTTACTGTCCATATTTCAACTTTATCCTTGAGTCAGGAAACCGATCTGGAGTTGAGACCTCCTAAGACGCTCATCAGTTACTGGACACCAGGGCAGTAGACAAGACCTTTTCAGTGCACTCTGATACTCTGGCGAAAGTCCAACGGAGCACTTTCTCTGCCGACATGACAACATCCTACAACTAAATCCTATGTCCTTCCCCACCTAACGTGTAATGTCACAACCTGCTTTTAAGAGCACCTGTGTAAGGCATGACTTAAGTGCAGAGGTTTTAAAGTCACACTTTCATTTAGTTCTATCTATTTTGAGGGATGGCCTCATTAAAGAGGCTGGAAAGATCTTTAAGAAAAGTTATAGCATAAATCCCTTTAGGACTTCCATCCCTCTGCCCAAATTTGATATTTCTATTCTTTTTTCTACAGTTGGAATAAAAAGGGTTATAAAAGTATATCTCCACCAATACTTAAGAATATTCAAGACTTTTCCATTTCTGATTATCAGTCCTTGTCATTGCCCGAGTCACGAGTACTGCTCATCCCACTTGCTGAAGAGCGTGAGTTTCCCATCGTTTCCTGTCAGGGTGAGTCTGGACTCCCTCGCTGGACATTCAAGGCCCCACCACGTCTGTCCTTACTTCAGTTGGCCAGCCCTGCCTTGGACGGATCCCCGATGTGAACTTGTAAGGGAGTTCTGCTCTTCAGAGAAACCCCTCAACTGGCCTGAGGCCTTGCTACCTCGGAGCTCTCCAGCTTTAAAGTTGCCCAGTGTGCAAAGTTCTTCTCCCTGTCTGCACCCTTTTATCCTGGTTCAACTTTAATCTCACCTGCAGGCAACTCTTACTTTAAACTCTCCTTGCTTTTATTTACATCAGAGGATATATACTATAACTCTGTTCCTTCTTTCCAAGCTTCCTAGCTATTTCACGTGCATAAATTCCACCTAGTTCATGAAATGACGTACATTCTGCAGGCAGGAATGACATGGAAAGACACCATTTCCTTCTTTGCATTGCATGGAAAGAATGGGCGATGCTCTCACCACCTCCTATGGCAGTCCTGTATTCCCTGTCATCAGGGAAGTGGGCCAGGAGGGTGGGCCAAAGAAGCATCTCACCTACTTCTTACTCAGGTATTCAAAAAACCCTGAGTCACTTTTAAATACCCAGATCAGTGACAGGCAACATTTTTCTATAAAGGCCAGAGAGCAAGTATGTTTGGCTCCAAGGACAATCTGTGTTCCAAGTGAACGGAATGTTCCACTCAGTGGCTGCAGTGTGAACATGCCAGAGGGAACACTGAAGTACACATGTGTGGCTGTGTTAAGCACATTTTATGGACTTGGAAATTTGAATTTCACTTATTTTTTACATGCCACAAACCTGGTTTCTTCTTTTGATATTTTTAAACAATTGAAAATGGGAAAGTGACTCAGCTCAAGAGCCACCCTAAAGCACATGGTGGCAAGACTTTGGTTGGTGAGCTGTGGTTTGGTGATCTCCTATGTAGATGTAGATCATCATTTCCAAAGTTCTGGCCTGTGGGTGGTCTGAGTCAGACTCACTTAGGGTCAAGAGTTCACAGAAGATATAAGTTCTGGATCCAGTGAAGCAGAATTTCTAAAGGTACTAAGAATCTAAAGAAATGGCTATGAATCAATGTGGATAGAATGGCCAATGGAGTGGGCACTTGGGAATCAGTTCAGAGTAAGCTCTTTAGAATTCATTTATAACTGAAAAGAGGTGACATTTGTAGCTAAGACTCTGCACTTGCATCATTTCAGATTTTTTTTTTTTGAGATACAGAAAGTTTAAAACTAAGGATTTCTCTCTCTGATATGAGAGACCCAGATCACAACTCCTTTGGAACTTAAGACGAAAGACAAAGTGGAGGGGGGGTACGGTGGGGGAGGAGGGAGGCAGGGGTGGGTTGGGGAAGGGACAAGAGGAGAGTGGGAAAGCCCATGTCACCTTGACAAGATACCAATGTGCACAAAATGCCCAACCTCATTGTAAACCTTGAATTTTGCACATATACATATCAATAAAATGTGTGTGTGGTGGGGGGAAACTAAGGATGTCTGAGTGTTTGGACTTAAAATATTGTTGTCCAGAATATCAGTAAATATGGCTAATCGCTGTAAAACTTAAACTTGGTAAAAATAGAAATAGAGTGATAGGGAGGAAACTCACACACCTCATTAAATGTAATATGCGACCAAAATGTAAACATAAAGCCTTTTGTTTCTTCCCCAAATGCAACCATCTCCTCTGCAGGCGAGGCCTATCATCACCCACAGACAATGGAGAAAAAATGCTTTCTTTCATTATATTCCCACCATTTAGACATATTTCTTGTATAACCTCATTTATCAAGTATAACAGATTACAAAGCAGCATCCTATTAGGGAGGGGGTGGCCATCTTTGGTCTGTCTACAGCGGTCCTTTGGACTGCTGCAAATCAACAGAAGAGAGTAGGTCTGGTGGCTTCTGAACTGTAGACCAAAATCAGCTATATTTTGTGGATATTCCTCAACTCTGGAAAGGAGTTGGGGAAGAAAAGGGAGCACTCGATAGCCCCTTAGGAACTGGAGGCTCTGCTCTCCCTTCCAACACCAAAGCCATGAAACAAAACTTCTAAAAGCCTTTTGGAAGGTTTTCTAGCAAATCAGCAGAAGGAGAACCTGGTGACTGAGGCCTGTACAGACTGTGGCCAAAAGGGCTGAACTCCAGACCACAAAGGTCAGAGTTCTGATGTGGCTTGTGCCAGGTCTGGAGGACACGCTCCATGACCTGCTCAAATATGAGCCTGGTACCAATAGCTGAGAATCGTCTGCTAAAGAGAGCTTTACCTTTTACAGTAATGTTTATTTGAGGCCCCATAGGTCAGGTGACAGGAGGAGAAGGCTCGTTAGGAATAAAACTAGCTTGCAGAGACCTCCAGCCAAGGTGGGATGGGAAACACATCAACAGTGGCTGCTAGGTCTTCCCTAGAAAGAGCGCCTGTGTGCTGGCAGGGGTGGATGAGGATGTCAGATGAGTCTGAGACACTGGCCCCAGATTCTGAGAACACCCAACCCTTCTTGGCCAATGGAGCCATCACTATTTAGTGAATAGGCATCGGTAATCCATAGAAAAACCCTTAAGTGAACATGCCTATATTTAAAGTGCCTAAATTATCTGTTAGCAGGCTGCATATATTTAAATCAACACATTCTCCTTTTTTATCCTTATTAACTTCTCATATTAAAGAATTCCTTTGAGTATTTCTCAGGGGAATAGCGCTGGGACAAATCAGACCAAACACTGTGCTTACCTTGTAGGTGTTGATGAGGGTGAGCAGATTGGCTCTTCGAAGCAGTCAGAGAAATATCTGAATTACATGAAAGTATCTTCGCACAGTTTAGAAGTAGAATACAATGCTACTGTGTGTCAACAAGATTTAAAATCCAACTATGTGCGGCATACAGGTATTTTTTTTTATAGCAGAAAACATGTTCTAAGGGCAGCAGTGATTTCACAATGTCTGGTCACTTCCTCTAGGAATAGGCTTCTATTTCATTGCTAGAAATCACATTGTTTAAGCATTTTGCAAGAGGTAATGTACATTTTCAAAAGATTTTCTTTTGTTAGTGCTTTTCAGTATATATATGTATATAATCGCTTATAAACAACTGTTGCTTTACATATATGAGTTAGGGTTCATGTTTTCCTACAGTCAGTCTAATTTCTGTTCATAATCAACTTCTCAAGTTTCTGTAGGAATAAATTTACAGCAAGAATATAAAAAAGAGATCTCTTATGCCTTGAGACTTTCAGGAGCAGCATGGGTAGTTTATCTTTCTGAGAAAAACAGGAAGAACTGAGAGGCTCCTGTTCTCTTATTCTGAAGCCAGCTGAGATTCTGGGTATTTTTGGGTTTCTGTGAAACCCAGAAGCATAGCTTCTCTTTCATGTGACTGGCTGCTTTGGACCCCTCTCTGCCTATCATATTCTTCCATGCCTTCCCCAGTAAGTTCTCAACGTGTTAAGACACATGCATCAAAAGGGTCCTTAAATGATGTCCATAACATTCTGCAGTTTAGAGACAGTTGAAAAAGTAAGCTTTCGTAGAAGACTTCGAGAAAGTCTCATTAAATTAGGAGATTCCAACATCAGACTAAGATCAAGGATTCAACACACCAGGCTGTAGGCTGAAATGTGCGAGCTGTAATCTGAATGTGATTCACATGGCTGAGATGCTAAAATGCAAAGTGAGTCCAAGGGACTGAAAAGCAGTGGCTTGTGATACCACGTGACATGGATTCATGAGAATGAAGAGAAACTAGCTCAAAGACAAAGACAGAAGGAATTTTTTCAGGTAAGAGGAGAAAATTTCTATTATAAAAGAGGTATATAGAATGTTAGTAGATGTGTTGGTAATAGAACTTAAGGCTCGTGAAGGCAGGGATTTTTAATCATTTTTTAAAAACTGTTGCGTCACAGAGCTCAAATGGTAATCGGAAACACAGTAGGTGCTCAAGGAATGTATGTAGAAGGGAGAGCGAATGGACTGTGATAGGTTCCACGAGCTGAGGCTCAAGGGGCTGGTGTAGACAAGACAATGAAGGCTTTACATGAAGATTGAGGATTTGTTTTTCTGTGCCTCAGTGGTGAGTAAGAACCACCTAAATTCACCAAGAAAGGAAACAAAACGAGAGCAGATAGGATCCCATGGACGGCCATGGTCGCCATGTTAGAGTTATGGAGGAAAATCTAAGAAATGTATTACTAGCAACGAAACCTGGGTAATCTCATTTTTGAAGAATGGGTGAAAAATATTCCTTAAAGGAATCTCAGAAGCAGAGATGTAAGAAGAGGTCCAGAGGCGACTGGTGTCCTGGAAGCCTGAGAAACAGACACGGAAAGGAAAACCAGCAGGTGACCAACAGGGAGCCACCGTTAATATCAGGGTTGGCATCTTCAGCAGGGTGATGGGGACAGACTCATGCAGCAGCAGACAGCAAGTTATAGGATGCACAGCAGTCAAGGGAGTGCAGTGTTAAGACTTTTTTTCCCAAGAATATAACTACTTTAAATGACTTATGGAGTAAGTATGTAAGCATATTTATGAGTGAGCTTTCAATCATGTTGGCTGAGCTGGGCCCTGTGGTGTAAGCCTGTAATCCCAGCATTCTAGGAGGCTGAGGCAGGAGAACCACAAATCAGAGTCATGGTGGGTAACTCAGTGATTGAGACAGCTTGTCTTGAAATCAAAATCAGAAAACAAAATGAGTTGGGGATATGTGAAGGACTTCAGCTCAGTTCCCCAGGACCACAGGGAAAAGGAAGAAGGAATAAAAGGACATTGGCTGCGAGAGGAAGAAACAAAAAGAAATACGACCCAAAAGCAAGGCAGACCCAGGAAAAGGTTCTTAAACAATGGAACAGATGTGGGTGAACAGGCTGAAAGTAATGTCCTCAAAGGAAGAGGAACTTCCAGCAGGGACCTCAGTAAAGAGCAGCCTGATTTGAGAGGGAACGATTTCAATTTTTCTCCATTTACTATGATATTTGCAGTAGGCTTAGCATATATGGCTTTTTTTTTTTTAGGTAGGGCCCTTCTATGTCTATTTTTCTCAGTGTTTTTATCATTAAGGGGTGCTGGATTTTGTCAAAGGCTTTTTCTGCATCAATAGAGATGATCATGTGGTTTTTGTTTTCACCTTTGTTGATATGGTGTATCACATTGGTTGATTTACGTATGTTGAACCAGCCTTGCATCTCAGGGATGAAGCCCACTTGATCATAGTGTATGATCTTTCTGATTACTTGTTGGATTCTGTTTGCCACAATCTTACTGAGGATTTTTGCATCTATATTCATTAAGAATATTGGTCTATAATTTTCCTTCCTGGTTAAGTCTTTGTCTAGTTTTGGGACTAGTGTGATGCTAGCCTCAAGAAATGAGTTTGGTAGCATTCCTTCACTTTCTACTTTATGAAATAGTTTGAGGAGGATTGGAGTTAGTTCTTCCCCAAAGTACTGAAAAAATTCTGCTGTGAATCCATCTGGGCCTGGACTTTTGCTTGTAGGTAGAGCTTTTCTTACTGCTTCAATTTCTGAGTGCGTGATGGGGTTGTTCAAGCTTTTTATATCTTCCTCATTTAATTTTGGCAAATTTCTAAAAGATATAGGCATAGGCAAAGACTTTCTTGACAAGACACCAAGAGCAAAAGAAATTATCCCCATTATTAACAAATGGGATCTTGTCAAATTAAAAAGCTTCTGCACAGCAAAAGAAACTATCAACATTGTAAAAAGAGAACCAAGAGATTGGGAAAAAATATTCACGACCAACAACTCAGATAGGAAGCTCATAACTAGAATATACAGGGAGCTGAAGAAAAGTAAGCCCACCAAAATAAAGGATCCTATTGAAAAGTGGGCAAATGAAGTGAAGAGGCAGTTCACACACGATGAAGTACAAAAGGCCAATAGACACATGTAAAGATGTTCAACATCTCTAGCCATAAGAGAGATGCAAATCAAAACAACCCTAAGATACCATCTCACTCCAGACAGAATGGCCTATATCAACAAGTCAAATAGCAATCAGTGCTGGCCAAGCTGTGGGGAGAAAGGAACCCTCCTGCACTGCAGGTGGGAATGTAAACTGGTACAACCACTCTGGAAAGCAGTATGGAGAGCTCTCAAAAGACTGGAAATAAATATCCCCTTTGATCCGGCGACAGGCCTCCTGGGGATATATCCAAAAGAGACCAAAACAACACACAGCAGAGATATATGTATACCCATGTTGATAGCAGCACAACTAACAATAGCTAAAATATGGAAGTCACCAAAATACCCATCAACAGACCAGTGGATACACAAACTGGTATTTGTACACAATGGAATACTATGCATCAGTAAAGTCCAACAGCGTGGAGGCCTTTGCGGGCAAATGGAAGAAACTTGAGAACATCATGCTTAGTGAAGTAAGTCAGAAGCAGAAGGTGAAACATCGAATGGTCTCTCTGATATGAGAGTCCCAGAGCACAACTATTATGGAACTTAAAGCAAAAAACAGAGTGAAATAGGGGGGTAGGGTGGGGGAGAAGGGAGAGAGGGGAAGGTGCAGGGAGGGACAGAAAGAGAG